>JACJUY010000660.1:40973-70663 GCA_014220935.1 Platorchestia sp. MABIK
AATGACTATAAATACGATATAAAGTAATAACAGCGAGGAACGATCATTAAAATGGTGGCTGAACGATGCAATTTGAGTTAGCTGTAATATAAAATGATACCAAATCATACACACGCACGAAAGATCATTATAATAATATTCCTCATTAGATGAATCATATCATTAACTTAAAATCAATTGCTTCGACCATGAAGCTAGTGTTAATGTGGCTTGCACCGAATATAAAACTGAAATGATTCATAAAAAACGTGATTTGTGTCGCAGAAAAAGTGACAATTAACATTTGACACAACTGCAGTGGAATAATAAAAAGCAGAAAAACAGCGCATTTAACAGATACATCCCTTTACCAGTGTACAACTCTTCCTATTAGGGCCGAAATTATTAGCTTTATTATCATCACTGACGTCATTGCTCACATAATTATTATTTTCACAATTACAAACATCATTATTCAATTTTCAGCCTCGATATTCTATAATTTGATGCATCAATGCTCCCACTTTTAAAACCACATACGATATCATGTAATACAATTATTAACATTAAAATAATGAACTGGGACGATGAACTACAACATAGTGGGCGAAAATATTATAGCCCAATACTAGTGTACCGAACACTGACTCACCATCGATCGTAGAGAGAAGAATTTAGGATGATTTGATTAACGTTTGTTTTTATCGCAAGCTTCAAGCTTTTTATTGTCGATCAGTTCGTAAAAGCGCAATGGCGTTCGAAGTGAAGCCATTTCCTTCAGACTTACGTCCGACAAATATTTTCTTAAATTATTCCCACGTTACTCTTTGAAGTATGAAAAGGCAAACAGAGATTACTTATCACATAGACAATTCCAAAAAATATCTATTTCCCAAACTAATTCATTTTCGCAATTTCCGCCAAAGCCCTTCTGGTCCACTTCAGTTAAACATTATGAATGCCTTAGTCATTTTTGATGTGTCTTTGTCATTTTCCTTATTACTTTTCTATTTAGCTTAGGATCGTTTTTCACGATAATGACATTTATTTTACTTTAGTCATGAATATATCGTAATTCCGTAAGAGACATCTTGAACCCACGGTCCTTCAAGAAGCGAAGAAGGCAGCAACCATTAGGAGTAAGGCCGGAGCTTTCTAGGCTGCCCAAGTCTTGCGACACGCTTCCTATAAGTTAATTTAAACGTTTTCTCACACAAACAGATCTCTGTCATGGAGCGCCCTTTTTCATTTTCGCAAACCGTCATGCGTGAGCGATGTTGTGTGTCTTTTCATATCCAACGTGTGAACAGGCGTTAAATTCAGAAAACTTTTACCCTGCGTAAGTCAGAAGGAAATAGTCCTCACTCCAAACATCATTGGGCCAAAATTACCTGATTAACAATAAAAAATTCAAGCTGGTACTAAACAACTAAATTTTGTATCAAAGGAGACTAAAGCCAACTTTCTGCCACTGATCGTTATTGAGCAATCTTTATACTAGAATTAGACAGCATTTTTAGTTCACCTTGTATAAAAACACAGCGAATGCTTGCCAGAATTGGGCTAAGAGAATTTTGTCCTGCAGAAAATTTTTAAATTTGACCTTGTGCCAAAAGAGAAGTACTTAGAAGCGCTATCAAAATTGTAAATGAAATCATTTATGAAAAATTACTCCATAACTAAGCAAATGTGAACCCACAACATTGTCGAACGCTAAGTAATTTTCATGCCCACATTTCACCAGACAAAAAGAGTAAATTTAAAAATTTTAGCGAAGAAAACTCATCTAGGCAACCCCAAGGCTGGAGCAGCTAGGAGCACAAGTCATGACACATCCCAGGGCTGTAATTAGTAAGAATAAAAACCAGCAGCGCTGTTGCACCAGCACTCACACGCATCTAAATGGCACGTCGCCCTGAACTGCTCATGAGCTGTGCCGTGCGCCCCTCTGCCAACGCTGGGGTGTGCGTAGAGTGACACTCTCCAGTGCTCGGCTGGAGTAGCAGAGCAGTTTTGCGAAGGAATACGCAAAGTTATACTTTGTGGCATCCCTACAGGGAGGATTTCCCTAAATTTTGTTGAGGAGTTAATATTTTCTCTAACTAGGAACTTCAGTTGACTCTACAATAAATTAGAAAGAAAACTTTTCAATTCCTGCAACACAAATTTACGTAGAATTTGATGAAACACAACACAGGACATTTAGGCAGCAGCACGATGTTTAGAGTGTGTTTTTCGAAACGAGTATTTTAACTCAATTGCTGAGAAGCGCAGGGCAATAGATCTGCGAGTGTATAGGATGCAGACGTAAACAAAACAAAAAGGCTGACGACGCAAGACGAGCGTCACGTGAACTCGAGATGAGCGTCAGACTAACGTGACACAAGCACTGCATGATCGTCTGATGCAGGAGAGGAGATTATATGAAGAAGCCACAACGAACACTAAACGAATGCTAGACGATTGTTAGACGAACGCGAAAAGAATGCTAGACGATTGTTAGACGAACCCTAAACGAATGCTAATGATTTTTAGACGAGCGCTAAACAAACGCTAAACGAACGCCAAATGAATGGTGGACGATTGCTAGACGAAAGCTAAATGAACGCTTAACGAATGCTGGACGATTGCTAGATGAACGCTAAATGAACGCTTAACGAATGCTGGACGAATGCTAGACGATCGCTAGACGCGTACGGACGCATTGGCGCTGTCGTCAGGACGGAGATCAGAAGGTCGGCCGTCATCCGGCAGAGGTCAAAGAGGTCATCTGCAGGTGCCTGGAGTGTAAGGGGAGGGAAGGAGGGAGAGGGAAGGGGGCTGCAGGTACTGAGCACCAATCAAATTCTGGGAATTTAATGGCGGGAGACACGACAGACAGTGATTTTGCTGGGAAAATTGCATAAGGTAAAAATAAGCGAGCAAATGACGTAGTCAGGAACTTATGCAGGGACACACACCGCAGTAAAAAAAGGAGTTAAAAAAGCACAAATTGTTCATTGAGTATTGTCGTACTCTAAAAAATAGATCACGGGAAACTCATTAACAGCGTATTTTCCGTGCAGAAAGAGACGTCTCTGCAAAAGAAGTACTCAGAAAATCTCCTGTTTAACTCTGTCGCCTCAGGAGTTTGTGCACTCAAATTAAAATACTACGCAATTAACCAACATGCAACTGAAAAACTTTGAGCCACCAACGTTAGGATTCGTACTTTTAAGTACTGTGGTTGAGACACCTCATCTTACAGAACTCAGTACGATCAGTTCAATTCGTTTTTGTGAGCTGCGGTGTACTCTCAAATGAAATTGTGAAATCTGTACTGTGAAAATTTGAAGGAAGCAACGTATTTGAAACATAGAATACTGATTATGGAAATATTTGTTTTCCAAATGAAATGATAAAGTAAATGCAAGCGAGTTAATAAACGAGGAATATATTTGGCTCGAACAGCTTACATACAGTACATAAGCATGTAAAAACATATATTGACTCCTACAATAGGAAATTAGTACTGGCTGTACTGAATGAAGGGCAGTTTGTTGAAATACTGATGCCACGTCAAAACGCATGACTAAAAAAAATCAATGGGAGGACTTGGGTACAATAGTCGAAGGCAAACAGCATCGAAGTCATTCTGAGGATAGTAGAGTGGGGGAAGAAATTATAAGCTACACGTTACTGAGCGCCGATCAAACATACATAACCAAATAGCGGGTAGAGCCACAAATAGCAGATTACTTTAGACAAATTTACGCGTAAATATGTAGATGCTTAAAACACACACACTATGCAATGAATACTTTGATGGTGCGCAAGCCTTCGGATGTAGATGTTTCGCATGATGCAGGAACACTCGCATGTAAACAGTAGCGGCTGGACAAACAATCCATGACAATGCCTTTTGAGCAAACATCCGAGAGCAATTATATGTTTGTTGCCCAAACATTTCGCCGTAAATAGGTGCATGCCACCCAAACCTTTGCGGTCAAATCACAGCTTGTTTAAAATTTGTGTTTTAAAAAATTCTTCGGCATGTCGCGCTATGTTTTCAGTATTAATTGCCGCTCGTGCAATGCATGGATATTTTTAGAAAGTGTGCCTTATGCTGCAATTTTAAGGTAAACAACAGCTGTGTGACACAAAAATACCAAAGTGAGGATTTTTGCTAACAAATTTCTCCGTGCTGCAAAATGTTTTCCATTTTGATCGCCTACGTCGGCATGAAAGTCGAAATCATTTAAACAAAGAGCGAGTTAATCGCTTGCAGTCACTCGTGATCCTGGACAAGTAGGTGAATTGTTTATTAAAATATACATTCGACAGGAAAAATAAAAGTTTTCCGAATCAGTCAATGGGTGTAAAAATTATTATAATCACCATGCATTTCCCGGAAAAAGAACAACTTTACAAGCACTGAGAGAACTGAATGTTTCAAGTAATTTGATGCTCACCAGAATGTTAGTCATATTCTGAAGGTAGAATGAAAAAGTAAGCTTGAACATGTCCTCGTTCAGAATACATGTTAATCACAAACGTTATTGTTTCTCAACACTTTATTAGAGCTAACGTCGTCATTGCTGTAGAGGGCAGGCAAAATGTATTATTCCGTGTTGAGAAGTAATACAAATGAAACAGTCATGTCCTAAACGTACAAGTAAAGCCGGTTCTTAACAATTCTCAGAACAGAAAAAAATGTCCTTGACTGAGTATATCTATGTAAGCATTGAGGCTTGCATGATGAAGCTCGTATTTCTGGCTGCCCATTCTCACGCTGCTCGCTGAAATGAGGCACCCCGCGTGAACCGGCCCTAGTGAAGCTGGGCGAGCGATCTCCGTAGGCTTACCTTCGTGATTTCTCGCTGTCGTAATGTTTTGGGAATGAGTACGGTCTTTTTCTGGACAAACCTATCAAATTTGCATACTTTCAAAACTTATTTTAGGCCGAAAAATCGCTGAATAGTTTTTAATGACTAATTATTGCTTGAAATGAATCAATATTTGAACATTTACCCTTGTGCAAAGTTACCTGATGCTGTACTGGAAATAAGGGTTAAATTTAATTTCTGTGGCCATGACATGGCCAATCAAGCAGTCCGGATTTAACGAACTTTCTTTTTAATTCTCTTCAAAACTCAACGATGTTTACACAAGTTACGTTAGAATCTGGTTTTGTCCGACAAAACTTGTCAGATGATAATAATTGGGAAAATAAAATTTCAGGTAATTCTGCCGCGCTAACGAGGCGTGTCAGTCCCGATGTTAGGAAACTAGTACTAGCTGCTATTACACTTCAGCCGTGAATGAAAAATAAATAGTAAAAATTAATAGTGTATTCATAAAAATTCCACAAGTGTTATGCTGTTGGCCGGACTGGCCTACTTCTATTTCGAGCTTCTTTCAAAATAATTCCAACAAACCAGCCTGAGAATTTTGTGCCTCTTGCCACTTATAGAATTCTAAGTTTCCACACAGTTACTCAAAATTACTATACATAATTCACATAAGTACCTTAGAGCATTACCTCCAAAATTGAAATATGTAGGTTTTCGCAATTAAAGGCGGAAAACCACTGAAAGGAAACGATTCAAATATACTGTGTAACACTGAAGTCCGTTAAAATTTTAGTGTTCACAAATATCACAAACGTTTTAGGATTCATACTCAGATTCATACTCAGCACCTAAACGCTCCCTGAGCTGAGCATACAAGACAAAAATGTACATGTAATCTAGGATTACTGTGCAGTAAATCCAGCCAACATATTTCAACCTTAGCAGAATTCCATCAACTTTGTATTTCAATGCTAGTATTCAACGGTAATTCTGTCTTTACCTTATCAACACATTCTAAAGTGCAGAAATAAAAAACAGATTGTTATGGTTATAATGGGTTTAGTCAATACACAAACTTGGGTTTTACTCAATTGTTATCGACTCAAGCTGACGAAAGTAATAATCATGATCTCCTTAAGTAATTCGATTCTTTTAATTTATAAAATAATGAACACTTGTTGGATTTTAGGTGCCATAACTTATGTTACATATTCTTAACCACATGATGAATTTGCACGGGTGCTGGTAAACGAACACGATGTTGGGCATTATTAAAATTTGTTTTGAAAATCTATTAACGCATTTCAACAGGAAACGAAACACATTGATGTCATTTTTCCCAATACGTGTGATTGTTGAAAAAATTAAATTAACTACATGTCAGGAAATATTCCAGAAACTTAAAACAACTTAAATGTATGAGCATGATTAGTATAAATGTATACGCTTGTGAAGCTGCTAGTACACTTTGGTTGTGAATGAAAAGTAAATGATTGAAATTAATATGATATTCACAAAAATTCCTCAGGTGTTATGCTGTCGGCTGGACCATCCATCTCGAGCTTCTTTCCAAATAATGTTCATTTATCATATAAAGTGCAACTAAGTGAAAATTAAGGGCAATGATAAAGTGTACATACAAGATGCAATTTGGCAACCCACTGTTTGATTCATTATAAATTATTAGCAGATATATCTCAAAACAGTGGGGGATTTAATTAAAACAAATCTTTCCGAATAGTTTTACTCTGTGAGCAAAATGATTTTAAAATTATGAAAAAAATCCTCTTTGAACGTACACTAGTCTGTTGATACGCAACAAACGCTATACAAAAGCGAGAAAAATATTGTCAGAGGTAGCTGTGCCGAAAGTTGCTCAGCGCGTTAATCAGAAGTTCTAAGCTGATGAGTTCTAATTACCGCGCATTCAGAACACATAACAACTTCCGTTACTTCAGTGTTCAGTGTTAACATTTCCATAATTTACGAGGCTGACCATTCATAATCATCTGCGAAAGCAATTTTGGTGTACCAGCTGTATTTATCTTTAGGTTTTATTTAAAAAATCTTCATGTGTCTTTGCTGCATATTCCTTGGTCTCTTCTGTATTTTGATAAACGTAACTTCTGCTTTAATTTTAAATCCAGAAACAATTCTCTCAGACATACTAGATGAGTCATGTAAATAATGACTTAACAGTGTTTTTCTTCCAATTCTATCAAGAACAAAAAGATAAAAATAAGAGTTGAATGTAGCAAGTCAAAATGTACTGTGTACTCACATATTAATTTACATTCGTGAAGACCATTGAGCATTAGTCAAACAAAGTGATAATTCACTCATCGCATCAGAGATGTCTGGCGACCAAAAATACTTCAGAATTTTAATTTAAGGAAATCTCAATAGTTAATACAGTTAGGCTGCTATAGTTTAAACTTCTTTACCTTCAACTCTCGTAACCTTATAGTCTCTCATGTTAACTTTCACCAGTTCATTCTCTCTCTGATATTTATGGCCACTACAAACTCCAAAGTTCAGTAAACGAGCACTGATAAATTAAATCAACCTTGCAAAAGAAGATAAGCACCCATGAAAACGATGATGTGTATCTGCATGGAAACAGCCTCCACATCATCCATCTGACATCTCGAAAGCAATTCAAAACTCTCTTACAAAATAATATAATTTCACTGTTGGCCTACCAACGAATTGGTGCCATCAGTCACGGGCTCAGGAAAATCAACGCCGGTGGGCAGCTAGGCAGTCTAGGAGATGGTGGATCATAGCGCGTTAATTGAACAGCATCGCCTGCGTGCTGCCGCGCTCGCCAACTCATAAAGTTGCGGCTATCTCAGCGGTGTCACACTCCACTGACCTCTAGGGCACTCTTGGGAGCAGGCGCTGAGGCGCAAGTCACTCGGTTGCTCGGTTCTATTTCCCTCTCAAATGAAGTGCAATCATATTAGAAAGCAGATTTCACAAATAAAATCCTTCCTCGAGTTACATACATCATCAATGAGAACTGCAGCTTAGACGGATAGAAATTAGTCCCAGTTATGCAACCAACGCAGTGCTTGATGCAGGGGACTGAAGATTAACAGGAATAGCTAAGATTAATTTTTATCCGTATAAGTTTGAATTCGTATAGGGTGTCATGTACCTCGAAGATCGACTGTAGTTCAACAAAATAGTGACGTTATGCAGCAAAAATGTGGGAATAGCGTCGGCTTTGTACTGTGTTCTTTACAGAATACGCGATACTCTCAATCTTTTGAAGTATTTCATTCTCATCAGTTGCCGATTGCTCCAAAATGACTAGTTCTATTCCTCAGGAATAGATCCAATAATGGGTCCGAGACTTACTCTGAAACATTCGTTGTCAAGGAAAAAGAGAAGACTGTTCATAAATGTACCTTGAAAATCAGGAAGGTGTGAGATGATTAATAACGAAACTGGTATATGACTTTGGTTGACAATGTGAGGGCTCTACAATACCCTGATTGATTTCATAGTTTGCAACCTTAACTCCTAGAAAGTGCCTTTCATTTCTGCCGCCCTCTCGTTTGTCTCTTAAGTATAGATTAACAGAAGCTATCAAGTAACAGAACAGAGGTGTCACCCTGATCCAGAGTCGGTTGCACACTGTGATGGCTTATACTCCTTTAGTGAGAAAAAATCATTGCCTTTGACTTTAATGCTACTTTACCGACACTTTTTTGAACAACAATGGGCGTTACCGAGTCTGCTGTGGTATTTACAGGAAGAAATGAATTGACAAGGTTCACAAATGACAAGAACAGACTTTATGTCGCCTTTTCAGACAAGGGATCTCACATACATATCTCAAGCAGCCCCAAATTTCTTATGAATGGTGACTGACTTGTTACGTCAGAGTACCCATCCTGCATTAGCTATAACACTTTTAGCCAGAAACATTAAGCATTTGCATGGAATAAAAATGATTTCAAGTAAAAAACTGGACCCTGTGTCATGTGTACCTACTTGCATTTAACAGACGAGGACTTATATCCTGTAACTAGTTGCCATGTTTCTGGAGGTATCAAGTGAGCTCACATTAGTTATTTTCACCCATGATTTTTCATTCATTTTTTCCTTGGATTATATGCATTTTCAATTGAAATACATTTCTCAGGATTCTTATCTTCCCTTATTACCATTTATTTCTACCTATCGTCGTCATTCCCTTATCAAAATAATCTTGTACTTGTGCAAATTTTTAGTTTGTTAACTTTTCTATTTCTTTTTCTCCTTCTCGAGTTTATATTTTTTTTTAAATTCAAATAGAATTGTTTGGGGCGGGAAACTTCAGAGTAAGTTTGTGTACTCAAAACACACCTTCCCCAAAACGAGGAAAATATTTTATTAAATTCAGAATGGCTCAATACTCTAAATGATTCTCTTGAAATGATCGGTGCGCTCAAAAACTGTAAATTTTGAATAGCAGATTACAAAACTAAAATGAAACTTCCACCTGTAGAAGACAAATTTTGCTTCATGTTACTCTGTTTTGATTGAGTCACTGAAAGCACAAAGTAAAATTATTAATGTACCACTTTGAGCGACTCCCCCGAGGTATCCAGATCCTTAACGTGCTTTTTGTTTGTATGTCCTCGAAATGTCACTCTCAGGCCAACCTTCTTTCACGGCCAGCATCTCATTTTTCAGCATTGTTCTTACTAGACTCTGTATAAAGTTTCCATCGAAGCGTGTTTTATTTGCCTCTCGTTTCGTCTCTCGTCTCGCTAGGGCTTATATATAGCACACCTGTTCCGTGACTGGCCACGGCTATCTCACCCCATTTTTTCTTATTACACTCTGTACAATTCCGGTCACTTTTATCGAAATGATCAAAAACGACTGGCAATGGCCAGGTTGGAAGTCTTGTCGCCGGCACTGATCAGTTTTATGTGCCTTTGTCAGGGCTTTTGGAAGGCCGCACTAGGGGCGGGCCAACCGTCCAACGCCCGCAAATTTTCTGCAACACAAACGACCTTCCCACGAGCGAAAAGCTACGAAGATCTATTTTCTGTTCCTTGTTTATGCGCTGTCTGGCGTCAGACATTCTCTGGGTCTCGGCGAGACGCGTACAAACGTTGCAATCGAGGTATTCGTACTCGCACTTACCTATGGACACAAAAGTCTAAAATGGCCAACCTTGTCCTTAGAGAGCAGATGGCTCGAAAGTTATGTATTCCAAGTCTGTGTCAGTAGAGGTAACAGAGTGTTGGTTTGAATTCGAAGTAATTAGGACAACATGGTATGTGTCACTCTTCTGAGTAGTTGATCCAGAAAGCATTGCGTAAGAGAATAAATGAAAGCTTTAGAAAAGAGAATGATTAAAACTTTTGAATACGACTGATTCCTTTAGATTGAGTGCGAAGTCTTCTTGCCTTAATTCGTTTCTGCTGACAAGTAATTATAGTTACAAGTTGAAAGATTCATTAGCTCGGCTAAATTAAGAGAGTATGTAAATTTTTGTTTTTTCTTAACTAGAGCTACAGTATGTTTCACACGAGTTCTGAACAGATATTTGAGGCTTGCAGTACAATTAGCTATTTTATTGTCCTTTATAACCACAATGAATTGAATTTAAGATAATTGTCGCTACAAAAGGATCCAGTAGCAGCCCGCAGAACTACCCGGAACTGTTATGGAAGAGAAGTTACGACATATCCACCCACAGAACACAGAAGTTACAGAACAGAACAGAAGTCACCCACCGACAAAGTCAATAAATACACCCATTACTTAACGTCCTGTTATCTTATTTGGTTGGCATTGCTCTTTTAGTTATCCTTCATAATTTTAATGAATTGAATTTAGGATAATTATCGGTAAAAGGGGTTAAAGAGCGAAGACATACTACGACTTACACATCCACAATGTCAGTATATTTATTCATTATTTTAATTCCTGTTTTCTTATTTGCTGGGGGTAGCTTACAACAAAATATCATCCCTGTAAGCAGCTTGGTAACTCTGTCAATATAATTGCCAGAGTTGGATGAAAAAATAAATACTGTTGATTATATGATTATACCTTAGCACACAGCTCTATGTGCTGTATTTATAGGTACAGGCCAAGCTCACTCGTTCACTGTTACTGTTATTGAGTTACGGGTGTCTAACAATTCGATCGCCTGATATATCGAAGAGCTTTTTTTTAAGCGTCGATGTATTAAATGATAACTATACAGAACTTAATCCAGTCTCTCTTTTTCGTCAGGGCATCAATGATTTTAGCTGACCTATTGTGAAGCACGCGAATGTTTTCAGGTTGAAATATTATGCGTTAAGCCCTTACGGGTTAAAAGCTCAAGTTAGACTTTGGAACATAATGCTCCGTAACTTGATCACACTTTTTAGCCAGGTTCAGAGAACTGAACATTTAAAGAATGAATTGTGTTACCACAAATTTGAAAACAAATACTGGAACCGTTTCCTCTCAAGCTCTTAATAAATTTTTTTCATATTTGGTTTAATATTGAGGCTTAAAAGCCCACCATAACTCTGTTTTAGTGGCAGAGAGAGAGAGAGAGGGGAATAGCATAGAGTTATGTCAATGCCTCCTATATCGGAGACACTGTCTATACTGACCGCTCGGAGCCATTGCGTCAGGGTACCGTAGCTAGAGGGGTGAGTTAATGCTTACATTTAGTTGATTTCATTCGAAGTTATTCACAGTTAATCCAGGAGAAGAAAGTATAAGCGAAGTCATTTCGGCTGAACGTTATCGAAACTTCCTGAAAACAATCTCTGATGAGCGATAAATTTGTAGAGGATCCAAATTTGCAAAAATTCTACGTTGCTAAAAAGCACATGAAATATTTCGATGAATACAAACCTGGTACATTTTTTATTCGTTTGGTGAGACTGTAATGGAGTGAGAAACCGTGGTGGCTCGCAGTGTTGAGAGCGCCAGCAGGCAGTGAGATTACCTGGGTATCCATCACAAGACAATGAGATTATACGCCTTCCCAGGTTGAGATTTGGGACATAAGTCCCGGGTCACGACGATGCGCTGTCCTTACAGAAATACAAGCCCTCAAATTACTGTAGTAGTGTAGTAACTTCAATGGTCAGGAAAAATTCAAAAGATTGCTCGCGGCAATTGTGCATCAAAACAAATGAGCTTTCTCGCGTAACTTCTTGAGTCATAAAAAATGAATGACTGTGTTTTGCTGTCTCAGTTAAAAAAAAGTCCTGGTCTTTGATTTAAATTCATTGTCATACCGAAAAGATTTCGTTTTACGTTACAAAATTTAGTGTACAGCTTTAACTAAACATTGAAGCATAAGACACAATTCTTCCCGTACTTTTACGACACCCTCATGACTACAACGGAAGCTTGGCTGTGAGGCGGCTGGAAATTTCGCCTCACTTCAAGAGATGAATTCAAAATGATTTTCCAAGGCTTGGCCACGTGTGTGCTTTACGCAGACACAACCAGTGATTCAAAATTGCAATCATTTGTCATTATTCTAAACTAATTAAGATAACTGTTATCCATTCTAAGACGTTCTGCTTACGAAACAAGTTTAATTTCCCGAGAGAAGATAATCTCGCATATCAGGTAAATTCTCAAGTGTATGTGAGATAAAGCAAATGACACTCCGCCTGCGTGTATTCTCGACCGCCTACTAGCACGACCTTAAGTATGATTACCTGTACATCTATTGGCCTGCAACACCAAACGCGCGTTTAGTATTTGCACGTTGGGGGCATGCTGATCTGCTCAATCTATATTTCCATCAGCCACTGATCCCCCAGTCCTTGTTTTTAATAAACCTAGAACAGCAGGTAAAAAAACAATTGTAATCAGTAGATCTGTTATAGTGAGCTTGCTGGCAAGCAAAGTACGTAAAAATCAATCAGCGAGACAGGAATGCCCATTTTGTTCAACTCATATATGAAGAGCAGTTTGCAAAAAAATAAATAAATGCAGAAATACGCTTACCTATCCCACAGCTTGTCAATGTCTGTCAGTCTGCCTCTTACCTTGGACCTGTTAGTCAAAGAGCTTCTCAGTCTGGCAGCCTGTCACTCTGCTACCCTCGCAATCAGTCACAATGTTATTATGGTTGCCTGTCAGTTTGCTAGTGTGTAAGCCTATTAGTCTGCTATCTTTACATTCTGCCTGGCTATCAGTCTTATAGTCGATTAATCTACCAACTTGTGAGTCTTCTAGTGTAATCAGTCTTTCAGTGAGTCAAACTAACATTCAGTCGACCCGTCAGTCAGCTACCCTGTCAGCCATCAAATCACCTACCTCCCCAGCAGGCAGGAGCCGCCCTGCTCACTGCAGACCAGCAGGCTCGGGAGCACAAGACCCCAGAGAAGCTCCAGGGGCGCCGACGCACGTGAGGAAGGACGGCGAGGGACCGCATTAACGGCCCAAAAAGAGCGCAGGTAGGCCAAAGGTGAAACTGAATCGCGGAAGCGGCTGAGGCAAGTCCGGGAACTGCGGTGGCACGTCGCTGTGTTCTTTGGGGCTCCAGCGACATGCGGGTAGTGTTTCTTTCCTCCTGAGCTGTTCTTTGAGGAATTTCTAAAGCTTTTATATTGTGTGCATATGCGCTTTTTAGCTGCGGGTTTGGTAGAATGTGGGTCCGACCGGTGTCCTCGCACGTGAAATTCGGTGATAATTTTGAAAATCGATGATGAGTGATGATGTAAATAGACCATAGGAATCAAAGACAAATTTAATCGCTTCAGTGTATTTGTTCGCACAGCCGATAGGGGGCGAAAAAGTAAGAAAACAGCTCAGCCCCTCGAAGTCAAAATTGGCTGGTGAAAGAGAGAAGCAGAAGCGAAGATAATCTTACAAAGAAAATGCTACACGTGGCGTTGATTTTTCCCACTTGAAGCACAGGGAAAGGGAAGAGGAAGAGAAGCCTGAGAACTAAATTCTCAAATTCACAACGGATTTCACGAACTAGCATTACATAACATTACCGAATTTAGCTAGCAAATTTCTATGAGAACTTCTATTTCTCTACGGTATGCTGCACGGACATATACTTGTATGTACTGGAAAAGACAACAACATTCACCATACCCTCGGAGTAAGAGCTGTATACTGCTCCCGCGAAAGACCAAGCCCTAACATTCGGCAAAAAACAATTCCTCTGAAAAGATAGGTCAGAAATAAGTCCATGGATGACTCGTTACATGATGTATATATATAACTGGAAATGGGAAATACTTAGTTCCAACTTCTGTTATCCAGCAGGAAAAAATTTCAAACTAAACACCTTAAAAGTTTGCTAAGTGAACTAAATTCCAAATAAATTTACAAGTTATGTTGATAAAATTTCGAGTCTGAACAAGAGTGAAAAACGAATGTTTGAGTCCATTTAAATATTGAAAAAACATAGCTTTCAGAGTAGACATAACACTGGACAGGGTCGCTCTAGTAATTCATTAGAGCTAAACTACGATTGACGATATTTTTAGAGAACATACCCCACCATTTCAATTTGTCATGCCCGGAAGGTAAGACGAGGCATTCAAACGGCGTGAGCTGCGACGGTTAGTCGTCTTTTATTATTCAGAGTAGACTGTGTGGACGATTTATCCATGTGCACAAATGCTGGATTTTCATCGAGAACACATCTCCCATAAAATGACGATTTTTGGTTTCTTTTGGGGCAAGGTAAGGAAATGTTGTCCAGACGCACTCCTCCCTCGTATCGTTGCATTTAACGGATGCGAAATAGGAAGCTGAGTGAAACTTAACATCAATTTTGTACTTTAAACTAAGCGAAGTAACAGGTAACACGTGACTTGTAGCAGACACCCGCACGGCCCAACGATCTGATACCGTGTCCTCATTCGCTTGTAGCATTTGCAGAATAAATGTAGCCGAGTATGATTATTTGTCTTAAGCACATTGAACATTTCATGTTCGGTGATAACAGAACGAAAAGCGCAAAACTACCAAAAAGTGAGAAAAATTTGACAAGAAATCCTTTGGACAACAACCACTCTCACGGATCAAAGCTTTCTGGCACTTTGTCAGCCAGCGCTCGCGTTCGGTGGAATAAATGCGACGAGTATTATTTCTCCATCCAAGTGCATTGACCGCTTCACGTTCGGTAATAATGAAACGAAACGCGCAGAATCGCCAGGAAGCGAAAACAAAATTAGCAAGGAACCCCGCAGCTAGACAGGAGCGGGCAGAGCGTGAGACGGGCGGGACCGGCGTCGTCAGGTCACGAGGGTCACGTGCGGTACGACACTCCAGCGCTGCGACGTGACCGCGCGTAGCGGTGGCGCACAGGTGGGTAGGGCGCCTGTGCCACTTGTTGCCGCTGCGGGGCGAAAACCTTGGCAGCAATATCACATTGGCACTTTCTCGCTGAAATCCTTCGTTTTTTCACATAAAATCTCGCCGCAGAGTTCCCATGCCGTCTGTTAGCGCGCCTGTGCCACTTATTGCCACTATCGGGCGAGCCTAATGGCGAAATCCTCGAAAACCTGGCCAGCGTTGCCACATTGGCATTTTTTCGCTGAAATCGTTAGATTTTTCGCATAAAATCTGACGACAGAGACCCCCTCGCCATTTATTAACCCTGATGAGATGTTTTATTAATTTTGAATAAGTTCAAATTTGAGGATTTTGGTCATAAAAAGGTAAATTTGGCTTAGCTAAATTATCTCATCCACAAGTTGTGTTGCGTCAATGCTTTCTGTAACTTTAGGAGACATTAGTTGTGCCCGGCTACCTTGCGCAGTTTGAAACTTTAGATTGCCAAGACACAGGATGTCGACTGGCTCGTGAGAATGCGTTGTCGATCCCTCGTGGCACCATTTGTCCTTCAGAGCCAGGTAGCAAAGACAGTGCACATATCTTGCATTCCAACGTAATCGTAAGGCTTCTGAAATGAACAAAATTGAAATCATCTTCTTCAGTAAACAATAGATGGTTTTAGAGGAAGATTGAGATCGATTTTGCAAAAATTAATTAAAGATATTTCTGTAAACGATCAGAATTCACCAAAATAAGACCCTCGCTCGTAGGACCTTGTTTTTCTGTCTGATGCATTGGCTATAATTATGTTACAAAATTAAAACCCATAGTAAATGATAACTTTCCACAGATACACGTGTGTTATTTATTTGAAATCTCTGCAATAATTTGTATGTTGTTATCATTTGTTGAACTCTAATCATGCAATTACTCGAGGATGCTTGAATAGTTCCTTAATATTTCGCTTGACGTAGGTCTTGAAGAGCTTTGTTTTCGTTAACGTTGCAAGAGAGGCGTTGGCTCTAAATGTTGCTACCTTCTTCCACCACTTCTTAATTCACCGATGTGGTGCTCGGAATTTATGTACTCTGTTTACTTTATTTATTTATGCACTTGATTTATTTATAAAGTACATGTATGCACTTCATTTATTTCCGTATATTACACTTTATCTTGTAGTATATCCATCTATGTAATATATTCATGTTAATTCGATTTTTGTCCCAAGAATTCGGCAGGGAGCATCAGGACAACATAGAGACGATCGTCGCAGCAACACAGCTCGTTGTGGTTGTGATGTGCTCACTTCCACGCGGTGGCCTTCGGACTCACGTTTGAACTCGCGCAGCACACTTCTACAATGTGTGCGATATTTCAACACAGGAGTGGCTGCGTGGCGAGAACGAGAAATTTTATCGGGCATCACTTGGCGCACGATGTGTTTGTGTGAGGTCCTAAATATCGAATTACTCTCAGAAGAGTACCTGAATCACAATGAACTTGCAAAAATGAGTCTTCAGCTACTCTCCAACTGTATACAAGTAGAGCCATTTACGCGAATTTTGGTCGAGAATAGTTTTGTTCAATGATCTCATTGCGCGAAGACCTCCTATTTCCTTCAAGGTAGAATGTTCAACTGTCTATGCTCGATACATGCAGCTGAGAAGCACAGTATGTTCTGGTCAGCACAACAAATACACCATTATAAAATCCTGTGAAGCTACGTTAACGAATAACAGAAGTTGATTGTGTAAGTTACAACAAGCAGTGCTCCTGCAGCCGAAGGAGACGTGCGAATCACTCGTCGTACGGAATGGACAACTTGACGTTCCGTGACGCCGGCAGGGGTCAGCATGATTTAGATGCTCTACCATTACTGACATTTTCGAATGCGAATAGTGCAGCGTTTAAACTCAGTTTTCCATACCGGTCGAAGCATCGCCTAGATCGTTTCATTTCAAGGCAAAAGGGCTTGAAATGTTTGCAATATTTAGCAGAACTCAAGACAGGGTCTAAACATGGTTCGGCAGCCGCCGTCAAACGTAGCTCTATTGAGGTCAATAGGAGGAGGTTACCACCGACGGTGTGCCGGATCTGAGGCTTGTTTTCTGGTACCATTGCTTCTTAATAACGCATCAAATTGCAGAGATACGTCGTGATGGAATAACGCAAATTGCAGGTCAGCATCACACGCACACTCGGACACGACAGTTGGCTATCATTGCAGGCCGATGGCTCATGACAAACACGGGGTCGTGCCAACATTGAAACTCTCTTTTCTTGGAATCAATTAGAAATGAAATATTTTAAATTCCTTAACCAGTATTTAGCCATGTTCATTCTGCGTGGCTAGTTAGTGTAAACGAAATTCGTTGTGTAAATCCTAGCTTAATGTCTCCCCACGTTAATTAGCCAGTAATAACAATAAATCAAATTTGTTTTTCCCACTTCTTAAACTTACGGACTTGATCTAGTTTTTCACGTGTGAAATTCGATTAAAATAACTTATCATTTCTATTCAAACAACACGACTCTGCAAAATGCTTTAGCAATGTCAAGTCGTTAACGTTTCAACGCTGCAATTATCTTCAGGCTGATAATGTCCAGAAAAAAATTGCAGTCGCATCACGTTAGATTTGAGTTAACATCACTGATTAATTCCTGGGCTCGTGCGATATTCTCGAAATATCCTCGAGAAATTGATAATAACACGGCTTAAATTTTAAGGTTAAGTCGTCAAGAATTTCGTCGGCCAAAAACAGCATACGACTATAAAGCAACGGCAGTAATTACGTAACCGCACGATGTGCGGTACTCTGGCAGAAGCCAAAAGGAAACGCCATTGTGGAGACGATAAAATGTTTTGAACGTAGGATCTAATGAGCTAGTCGTCTGGCAACTGAGATATATTAACTTTGCCCTTAATACACATCTATGAATTCCTTCCATTTGATTTTGCCAAATTATTAGACACTTGGAATTCGAAGGGATTTAACACTAAATAGAATTCTCATGACGTCGCTAAGTTCCTCTAAAAGTTGAAATTGAATTTCCAAGATTAATTTCGTTGGAGAGCAAAACAGCGCTCTCTCGATATGCTTTTGGCGTATGAAGTCTACTGTTTGGCAACCAACAACCTCAATGTTATAGAAAGAGCAAAAACAATAATGTTATTTGAAATGAAAACAAACACACAATAATGAAAAACAGCATCAACCACAACTTAATGAAAAATACAGAAGAACCGCATCAGTCTTTATGCGTATCAGCTAGAGCAGTTCAGTATTCAATAATATTTCATTATAGCAAATGTAATATTAACGTGCTGAAATGCATAAACTCATTATTACTACAAGGCAAGAAGTTAGCAAAAGTTAATTTCTTCAACCTACTTTAGTTATATATAGAAGCTCTCACTTTCATAGAACTCAACAGTAAGCCACCAGAGCTTTCTACTTTAGCGGTACAAAACTGCACACCACCAGCACCCACAACATACTGCACCCACAGCACCACTGCAACACAATGGAACACACCACCAACATTCACAGAACACCACTGCAACGCAAAGGAACACACCACCAGCACCTACCCAGCATCTCTGCAACACAAAGGAGCATACCACCAGCACCTACCCAGCATCTCTGCAACACAAAGGAGCACACCACTAGCACCTCTGCAACACAAAGGAACACACCACCAGCACCCACCCAGCACCCCTGCAACACAAAGGAACACACCACCAGGACCCCTGCAACACAAAGGAAGACACCGCACAGTCCAGCACTCAACAGTCCTCACTTTGGCACGATTTACAGGCAGTTTGAGCGCGTGTAGTCAGCAAACGTGAGCATCTACTGGACGTAGATGGCTGGATACTGCCGTAGATGAGTAGATGTTGCGGTAGATGGTCGTGACTGATATCAGACGGCAGTAGATAAACCCGCCCACTGCATGTTCGCCTCGAGAAAAAATTAATTGCCCAAACTACTGAAGATAATGAGGACCCAAGGTCTACGCTTGAGGCGCCTGCCGGTGTGCTTGTCAAAGAGAACGTCAGAGGAGAGTTGACTTGTGCTCGTCAGGGCCGGGGCACAGTGGCACTCACGTGTGACAATAGCTCCTAGTAACTCAAGCGGTGTTGAGGCGTTAAGAAAAAACTTAACTAGTCTCATTTTCATCTATTTTCTTACTTGGCTAAAGAATTTTTAACACCTTGTCTTGCTCGTCGTAGACCTCCAATGTTTAGTGACACTTTTCACCTTGACAGCCAAAGTACGATCAGGAAATATTAAAAGATTTCAATAAAATCGTCACTAACGGGTTCAATAGTGAAGCGACCGCAATAAACGCACAGAAATCGCGAGATAATTAATGTCCCTGTCTAAAAGCAACGCTCACCAAAATTATTCCCCCACCTTCTTATTGTTTAATGTACGGTCTGAGACCAACTCAACACGTGATAAATGTTTGAGACTCACCGAACATTTATTTCATTTCAAGAATTAAAGAAAGAAATTGAGGCCGCTCGATCAGAACTAATCAAGAAAACAACTGCACACACCCAAGGTTATTTTACAAACTTCAAGAAGGACGAAGTTGCTCAACTTTCTTACGACGCTAAATTCCAGTGAACGCAATCTGTTGGAAAGACACAAAAACTCAATTCTCACATTTGAAAAATATAAAAAATTAACGATGGTAAAACTTTTAGTGAGAAACATGGGCTGAACATTAAGGAAGTTAATGAGGGTAGAATGCTGAAGTCGTTAATGGAAGTAGAACACTAAAATAGTCCATAAGAACAAAACATTGAAGCAGTCTAAAGGAGCAGGACACTGATGTAGTTAGATAGAGAAGAACACAAGCGGGTTATAAGAGAAAACACATGGGTAAAAACTGAGGATGGAACGCTTAAGACACGATTGAAAATTTTGAACCACCTCATAATTTCTTACTTGAGTGTGTTAGAAGAAATTAAGGATAAGGGTAAAGAGAGAGTAAAAACAAGGAAATAAGCAGTAAAATCATTTGGACAGGAATTTCGATTATTGTTGAATCACTGTCTTGGACTAGAAACATCGACTTACATCACTTGTCTGCACTTGTCAAACCCCGAGTGCTCTAATTAGCACCGAAATATGGGCTGACGGATGCATTAGCAATGAGCGGGGAGGGTAACTGCTGGCAGAATAACTAATACTCCAGCAGTTATTCTATATCGCAATGACAAAATTTCAACGTCGATGTCATGAAATTATGTTATCACAATGCCTTCTTCAAGCGTCCTCGTATCCTGGAGAGCATGCATTTTGCACGGACTTGAGGTTCAATTATTTATTCTAATACTCGTCTAAGTAAACGAAGGAACACTTAAATTACCACATCTTTTCTGAAAGTCTCTTATTGAATATGAGTGAATCATGGTGATGGGAGCCCTACCAGACATTCGTAGGCACAGACTCCAAGCCCGGAGTTTTATTTTAGACACTAAATATAACTTCCTGAAGGTAAAGAGCCTATTTTTATCGATATTATGCTAATTTGATTGAACTGCGAGGTTTGAGACTGGCAGACACGAACACGGTACGTCATTATCTACACCGAGGACTAGCTGGCCTTTTTAATGCTACGAGTCCTTTCATTGGCATCAAAGGAGGATACGGCACAAAATTGATTGAAGCAGAAAGGAATTCAACACCAAATTATCGAGACGATTCGTTGTAGGTCGTAAATTTTTATGCGCAACTTATGCAAGAGTTGGGCGTTACGACCACAATAGGTCGTAAGTTAGGGAGGATGGCATCAGCTCAGAGGAGTCAGATTGTCCTTTTCTGGCCTTAATCCTTAATTTCCCTAATAAAATTTGACCATGAGGACCACTCAGCAGTTAGCGACTCTGCAGGGTTGCTAGATGTTGAGGAAAGCAAACTTGAGGATATTTTGCGAGAAAAACGTTAATTTAGCAACACTTTCAGCCTCTCTCCCCAAATCGCGCTTCTTGTGGTAATGGAAATTCGGTCGAACTCTAAGTAAGAACTCTTCTCTAAAAAATAAGTAGATCAGTGGCCCACGGCATCTGCTTCTTTGAAAAATATACTCTCTATAGGGTTGAAATATAAGAAAGATCCGTTTTGCTCACTAAAAACTTATCGCAAGGCTACAATTCAAGCGTTATTAATAGATAAAATCATCGGGATTTTCTGAGACGAAGTAAGTTTTACATCACCTTTAAATAGATGGTAAATACATTTAAAAGGTCACAAAAAATGCATAAGAAGCCTGTAGAAGCCCAAAACTCGAGTATTACTATCCTTCCAACTACCACTACAATTATTAACATTAAAAACAGCACAATTTTTTAAAAGTATTCAAAACGATGATTCTCTGCCCATGAAATCTTTCATTTAGATTTACTTGTCATGAATTGCACACAATAGAATTCTCAAGTTAGAGACACCCGTACATGATTTTCGTTAAAATGCGCTAGTTGATGCATGAGAAGAATGGAGTTTGAATTAAATCATGAAAAACATCTATGATTATTGCCCTGAAAATAATTCATCAAAATCATACGAGAATCAGACCTCGGCAAAGTTCAAAAGATTATTGTTTCTATGATGTAGACAAAAGTTTTCACGAAGAACATCTCTAAAGAAAAAGATATTGAGCTAGGTTGCTGAGAAGCGATTAGTTATTACTGACTCGATTGGTCTGCGCACCCCTCGCGTTATCAAGGAGCTAGCGCATTAAGTAATTACGCAGCCTCGCAACCGCCAGCGATCAAGTGAAAGCTGTTCATTGAGAAGTCCTCCGAGTTAGAATCTCGTCTAATAAAGAACGTTCTTGCGTGACAAATAAGCCCCGCACGGCCACACCAACGACTTATTAAGAGGCACATAAAACGTCTGGAATTTTAGGCACACGCCTGCCTCCCATGTAATTAAATGATAACTGCGTACAAAAAATTATTGGCCGATACAGCCGGATATAAAACACAAGAAGACACTACCACACGGACTCTGCTCAGGAGACTCGTTTGACGGCTTTTACTCGGCAAGCAATTCTTGGTAATGTTCCTGGAAAATGAATGGTCCCCGAAGGATCTTTGGTCTTTGCCATAAATGTCGATGCTACGGTTGCTGGATTTCGTCCTGTTGTGCCTACTTGTATTGTGGCACACGTGTTTGTGGTGCTAGGTAGAGAAAAAATCAGCGGTGTTTGCTGCTTGTCTTACATTTTTTTTGCTATTGATTCCTGTTGAAGATGATGAGCTTGGGATACACACATCGTAAACGTCATTCCTTCAGTGAGTTAAATGTATAAAACTGAGACGTGAACGTCGACGATAAAAAGTAATTTATCTGATATAATGAACAATGAAGAGGTTTCTGCCGGGTGATTGTCGTTGCTACTAAAATTAAAGCTCACATGTTGGTGCTGTTACATATTACGAAAGACTGCGGTTCTTTGAATATTCACCGGGTTGATTAAAAGGTGAAAGTGTGAGATATATGGAAGTAAAAGCCAGTAAAAAGACGCGGTGTCATTTTCATTCTGAAAATGTATGCATGACGAGTTATGACAAGACAAATTCCATGGACAGTTAAAATTGTATACTGATTCATTTGGAAAAATAGAAATAAACGTTTTAAAACACAACAAAAACAGCTATTTAGATTAAGGCCAAGTATAATTCAAAATGCCTCCCACTAGCTCGAATCCTAAGCTCGAGAACCACTCCAAACTCGCTACCTCATTTATATAATATTCTGCTCGTTCCTTCCTAGTTCCTTAGTTGCTTGGTCCGTCTGTTACGCTTTCGTCCGAGTTTGCGGTATCATGGATACCGAATTCCTCAGTTTTATTAAAAGATGGCCTTTACATGCATTGATATATTTGATATTTCATCAGGAAAGGTTCGGCTAGGATTGTTTAGGATAGGTTAGATTACGATAGGTTAGAATAGGTCAGGTTAAGATGGGTTAAGATAGGATAGGATAGGTTTGGATGGGTTAGGATAGGTTAAGTTAGGTTAGGTTAGGATAGGTTAGGATTGGTTAGGATAGGTTAGGGTAGGTCAGGAAAGGTTAGGTTAGGATAGGTTAGGTTAAAATAGTTTAGGTTAGCATAGGTTAGGGAATGTTGAGGGAATATTTTCACGGGTCCGCCTAGCTTAACGATGACATTGTCCGGGGAATTTCCAAAGTTCCTGCTAGTCGTCACGAAATCTAAAATCACCACATCATACCCCGCCATTACAACATATTAACAACCAATATATGCCACCACCACCACACCAATACTCACCACCACACAACACCGCCACCACCACCACCACCACTCACCACCACCACCACCACCACCACCACCACCACCACCACCACCACCACCACCACCACACCGCCAACATCACTCACACTGCCCGCCACTACACGTACTCCGCCCAGCTCGGCTCACGACGGACGTATTCTCCCCCATAGGCTCGACAGGCTTCTAAGAATATTTTTTACGGGAGTGTCCAGTGTAGTGGTCAGAGTGAGAGTCACAGCATGACTTCCTGTCGACTTTAATATTCCAATTGCTACGGTGGAAAGAACTCGCATGATTTAACGAAAAGTTCATTTCTTTGAAATGTTGCACTCGGCTAGTTTATCCATAGTTTAGAAAGAAGTGTATGATAAGAAAGCCCGAGTGTTACAGGAGGATGAGGTTTCCCACCTTCACATTTCGCGCCCAGCTATGAATTAACGTTGGAGCGTTGGCCTAGTGTGCCTGCAAGAAGCTCCCGCGCCGCACTCCGTTTAAGAAGTTTTTGGAAAAATTAACCCTATTTATGGGGTGCAGGCACGAATTCAACACGAATCAAAGTCTTGTCAAAATAAATTTCACATTCAGATCTCGATTCGTTTATACTCAAAAAGGCATGTTTTTATTCGCTTAGGTAGCTAACAATTATTTAGCCTCCGCAATTAAAGAATGGAGAGTGGAGCTAAGCTATTCCACACAAGGGAGTGATAGTACATCATAAAACGGAAGTGGGCAGGAGTTCTGCATGTGTTCACCCTGAACACTGCGTACAACACTGTGTACAAGCTGCGAAGCAAGCCTTAAATGTCAATCGACGGTGTTACTTCATTCAAATAACTCTTTCGATCACAGCGGCGGTGTACGAAAACGCGATGCGTCACTTGATCCCGCGTGACGGCCCGCTGTTGGGTGTGTGTACTGCACACGCTGCTCAGGGTGTGTACTGCACCCACGCTGCACAGGGTGTGTACAGCACACGCTGCACAGTGTGTGTACAACGTACACTATAAAGAAGCAGCGAACTCTACACAGAGTGACGCAGAATATCGAAGCATTCCGTACTCAGACTGTACACCGACCGCAGTACAAGGAAGGCGTACACTGTGCGCAGCCGTCACTTGCAGTACAATGAAGTACTCAAGTCGACCATTGTGCGGAGCGCGTTGTGGCGCACAATGCTGTTGACGGATTGTTGGTGTGGAGGCCTGTTATTATTGGACCTGAGCCGAGATTAGTGAGTTGGAGAGGCGTAGAGGGCTCGGAGTTGGAGCTCCTTTCATACCCGGTCTGGATTTGTTTAACTGGCGTGTAATAGAGGAGTAGTAGGGACTGGAGCACGCTTATGGAGTGCTCGAGCTTTCAGTGATTAATTTAAACGAGCAAATATGATCTAAACGCAGGCTTATTGGACTCGGAGTGCAGCGATCATATCAGGGTGAGATGTAAGTGGGATCACAGAGTGATATGAATAGCTAATGCAAGAATGACGCTCATGAACTGCTGACGCTTTGAAAGGATAAATTTAAATTAGTAAATAAAAGCTAGAAAGGCCAATCCGACAATGAGGGTTCATGTACGTTCGTGGGAGCGTGTGTTATGCAGGCCTGCGGATGCAGCTCACACGTCATCGCGACTTTGAAAGAAATTTGCGACTTAGAAAGAAATTCCACTGGGTTCACGGGGGAAAAACCATTTCACTCATGAGTTAGCCGCAGTGCATGGCCTCGGTCACTGGAGCGGACAACTAGTTTTTCTTTTGGTGTTATGGAGGACAATTTGATATGCAAGGACTCTCATATATGTTCAATTTTTTAAGTTATGAATTATACGTTGTACGATAGCATGAGGCTTATGGAAAATCTGATTGATTATTATTCTCTCGAATCGAGGTGAGATTAATTCAAGAATATGCCATATGAGGGGCAGCAATGCGGTGAAATTAGTTTATTATACTACTCAATTGCCAAATTACAAGAATATACCACAATAATTACACAAAGTTTAGTTACCTTATATAATCTGATTTGAAATTGAATAAGTTAATTAAAGTGTCCCGCAGAACTGTAGTATCACCGGCGAGTGAGAAAAGGGATTTTCCTAGCAGAAATGTTCGTATTCTCGTGACTTTCGTTTTCGAGTATTTATCATGCAAGAAAGCAAGGCCATAGCGCATCTTCTAATCATCGTATCTATCAAACGCACAACAAGTGCGACCTAAGGATTAATCGAAAAGTAACATAAGATTAGGACTGTCATCAGCAACACCAATGCTAGGAGGCATTGGTAATACCGTCTTTTTTGACCTCAAGGCGACAACGGGACCATCACAATGGTGATCACTACATAGTCATGAGCTGAATGAAAAGCTGAGCAAACGTTGAAGTGTATGATGAATTGAATCGTGTGTAGTGAAAGGATAGGTTTGGTCAAACCACCTAAAATCAATGAGGGGAGGAGGCACTGCAGAGGCTAGAAAGAGTGACGGATGATAGGTGGGTATTGATGAAGTGTTAGATTAGAGAATTAGAGTATTTTAACCTCCCTAAACCCAACGTATGTGTTCAAAGAGAGGAAGGATGAACGCACCAGTTAATATGGAGTCAAGAGATAGCGGTGTATATGCACACGGCGTGTTCCCACTCGAGATCCCCTCCCCTTAGATACATCAAGTTGAGAAAGAGGGTATTAAGCAAGATAAAAGTTGAAGAAGAAAGTCAGAGAGCCTGAAAAACAGGACAACAGTGAACCGAAAAAAATCGTCAATAACAAAATAAAAATACCCATTCTGTTTAAAAAAGGCTTACTAATCTCTCAGCCCAGGATCTAACATCTTTCCCGACGAATGCTAATTCCCATAAATGCAATAGTTTTTTCCCAGAGGAGTGAAATGTTAAACGAAAATATTTGGACGGTTTGAAAGTGAGGACTCATCTCAGCGAGTTTCTGGGAATAGAGATTGAGCACTGAACCTACTTCGCGTGGAAAATACTAAAAGATTATGGGACAAAAAGCAATATATACTTATTTACGAAGCATGCAAGCAGTGAATTCATGGCTAACATTTTGAAAACATGCTCCTTCTCACAATACTTTATGAAGGCGTTTCTGAGAACATTTCCCACGGACAAAAGCAATGGGCGTTGTCGCTCTGACAAGCGTTTACGGAGGCCTTCAGTCTTGATGGGAAGCGACGTGCTTGTTGGGAACAGAGCTCCTGCGAGCTGCTGCTGTCTTCTCGA
This sequence comes from Platorchestia sp. MABIK, assembly GCA_014220935.1. Lineage (NCBI taxonomy): Eukaryota > Metazoa > Arthropoda > Malacostraca > Amphipoda > Talitridae > Platorchestia > Platorchestia sp. MABIK. The sequence continues at coordinate 67,606 of JACJUY010000660.1, forward strand.
GGATATGAATGCTATTCTTTGCTCGTTTTCGGTGAAATAGCACTGTCATGATAATCTAATAGATTATTAAGATTTCACTGCATGAATTATTTTCCGCAATTTGGAAATGCACTCGTCAGTAATGGCGTCCAAAATGAACTCAAACACGAGGGGTGTATCGAACGCATTCATTTATGAATAGTATTTAATAACAGCTAGACAAATACACTCCTTAATTGTATTATTTTGAAGAGATTCATGAGAAGATACAATTCCATGTAAGTAAATGATAGTTTAGCTTTAGCGCTCCCTTCAATTACAACATCGCGCAGTTATCACCATTACAGTCTACAAAAACTCGAGGTCAACGCCACCACCACAACACCACAAAAGTATCAACACCCTCTAGTCTGACCAGCCGCCGTATTTGTTTTACCACCACACAAGTTGACCATAAAATTAGCAGCTAATAAACCGTTGCACGCTGCAAATACAGTGTTTAAAACTCGGAAGATAAATTGAGAAAACGAATAAATCTGCTCCGGGGGACCGTACGGTCGTGCGAATGGGATGAGGAAAGCGGCGTGGCGAGGGCTCGTGGTTGTGTGGAAGAATGAATGAGTGAATAGGAAAGTGTTGGGGGCGATTCAAATTTATTAAAGTGCTTGTACAGAATATTGCCTACTTGCGTGGCCACATGCGTGCACTGAGTTGCCACACCCTTACGCTGTTTTGCCGCACCCGTATGCTATTTTACCACACCCGTGCACTGTTTTGGTCCGAGCGATTTCAGTGATGCCGTCACATTTGTGCGCTGAATTACCAGCTACTATACACTGCATGTATACTGTGTTATCATGCTTCTTTGTGGTTGCACTCGTACTTGCAACAAATGCATGGTTCTTTGCAACACGTTCAATTGTATTGGCACCTTTTGTTTATGAACGGAAGATTTTGGAGCAACATCTTTCCCCCTCATATCATCCTTTCTCTACTGCCCTGCTCTTTATAGGCTATATCAGGAATTAAGTTTGAGGAGTGCTTAAGGAACTTTGGGAGTTGGGTTTCAAGTTATTTTCATATTTTCAGCCAATCGTTTTACTCGTAACATTTGACTAGGGAATTTGATAACGGAAATAGTGAATTTTTTCAAAGATGAACATTCGTAAAGATCCAGTAAGCAGAATCGTGAAACATCAATCATTAAAAAATTGTGCAAACTTGTTCTATGCGTTCGGAAGTCCCTGGTTTAAGGATGCCACTGAGACCCTTCAACAAATCTGGATGCTGTGCAGGCCAGTGAGTGCGTGGTAATGATCTGCTCTCAACCACAAAGAAAATGCAGAGCCGAAGTGTGATGTTCGTCACTGAGTATCTGAATAACGCAAGTTATCGGTTATTTCCTTATAGTAGTGTTCAACATGCGTTAATTAACAAAAGTTTTTAATGGAACACTAGACAAAGCACGGTAATATTAGGCTGCGATAAAGAAGAGTTTGGTTTTTCTTTTCTTTAGGACTTTAGCCTGCATCAAGACGAATTTGCGTGTGGAACTAATGGCTCTTAAAAAAATTCTGTGTCCATGTTTCATGTTTAACTGTTTCGAGCATGCTTTTAATTACGTTGAACACCGAGGCGTTCAGTTTTAATCTACATAGTGTGAAGTGAATATCGCTATCTATTCATTCCGTTGTGAGTGTGGATTTTTGTTCAATCCTCTTGAAATTTGAAAGCGATTTTTTATTGAACATTTCTCTATTTCGAGCGCTACCCAGTCTAACTTTTTCGCCTTCTGCATGCATGTTTTTGCTGGCTAAGCGATTTAAGCAATTAAATCGCTTAGGCAGCGAAAAACATGCATGCAGGCGGTGAAAAAGTTAGACTGTGTATAAGCAAACACTTTTTTGATAATTCGTCATGCGAGTGGATTTGTTAAAAGCCTGAATATAGCAATAGCCTTGAGGATGGCCATATCCGGGCAGATGACAGGCCGCAGCCATGTGTGTAGTATTGACTGTCGAAGAGTCGTCCAATTCGCCACGCGCCTTATGCCTGTCATGGGCTTGAGTGTCACCACCCCCATAGCCGTAGCCATCAAGCATCTCCATACCCATAAGTGAAACCATAAACCATGGCGGAGTTTCTATATAAGGGCAGCTCTCGGCGATACGCTCGCCAGCCCGGTGCTCCATACATGGAGCGTACAGGGACGCACAAGATACACAAATAAGATAATACGGCCGTAATAGGGGACATGACACGCCTATACCTCTCTCCCTCTCTCTCTTGTGAGGCCCCAAGCGTCGGATGCAACTCTACGGATCTGTCACCTCATTTTGGGCGATAGCACTAGCGAGGAAATTATGACTGTCTTTCTGAATTTTGAATTTATGGTGCACTTATTTCGAATGATAAAAAAAGAATTTGTTGAACCTATAATGTAGAAACTGTTCAGAGCCAAGTATAAAATTAGGATGTATTTACTGTAAGCTCTTACAACTGAATTGGGGTCAGTGGTCTTTTCTTTGTGTTAAGAAAATGCTCCGAGAACCCCTTCAATGGAAGTGACGAAAGCTAGGTGGGTAGGTGTGTTGATGACTGTAAAAGAGAAAATTTCAGAATCGATTACATTGTAAACAGTCTTCTTACAGGAATGCGAAGAGACGATGATAGATTTTATGTAGAGGCTACACAATAGCCGGAAAAAAGGGGCAAACATTTGTTCGATAGGCGTCTTCTATGCAACATCATGAGCTTTAGTGCAATAGTCATGCTTCCATTGTCGTTGCAAGCCTTGGTGTGAAGCCAAGACTGGCGCTAACACACACTTAGCGTACACTCTCGAGTGTGTTACTCGTACCATTCGATTGTTTTCTCATAAATGTAGGTCTGCAACGGATACCTCACAACCTTTAATGTAATTTTACAAACCGTATCTGTCATGTAGATGTGACATAAATGTGTAATGTAATCATATTAACTGTAACTTATCCAGCCAAGTAATGTAAATCTGTTATGTATTCTTGTAAACCGTACCTTACACAGCTAAGTAACATAATTATGTAATGTAATCTTACAA
>JACJUY010000660.1:70777-111332 GCA_014220935.1 Platorchestia sp. MABIK
GTAATCTTACAAACCGTTACACGCGCAGTTGAGCAATGTAAATATGTAATGTAATCTTACAAACCGTCTCTTGCGCAGCTAAGTGATGTAAATATGTGATGTAATCGTACAAATCGTCTCCTACGCAGCTAAGTAATGTAAAAATGTAATGTAATCTTACAAACCTTCTCATGCGTATCCAAGTAACGCACTCGTAAACATGCAATGTATTCCTCCAAACTGTAACTTGCGCACCTAAGTTATTTTATTATATTTACTGAGCCAAGCACGGTCTTTGGAAATGACCTCATCGGTTTCTTCATTCGCTGTTTTTGACAAAAAAAAAATCCTAAATCTGTATTTTGAATTGAATATTTAATAAGAATCTCTTTTCACACATGTCTTTTCTTTTCATTCACGGTGTTGAGGAGACGAAAATGTGTTATACTCGTACCTATATTTATTTTTTTAACCCATGTGAATATATCCCATCCTAATTTGAAGGCTTGACAAGCGCAACAAATTCAAAAAATTTTATGACAGTAGAAGATTAATGAAAAATTCAACTCAAACAATAGTAACAAATTTCTGTTTTTAAGATTTAATGAACACAAAATACCTTCTTCAAATAATGGTTTTAATATCAAAGCTAGTTTTTTGGTAATAATTCTTTTCAAGCGAATTGCTCAATATTCATGCCGAGATAAGAGCAGGATTTTACAAGTGTTCATCAGAGTCAGTCTTAATCACAAACGCTTGATTTTAGCCACTCCAAATCACGTTTGATGCGCTGCTCAATCTTTTGAATCATTTATTCGTCCTCTGCATAAAATTGATGCAGCCACTTCAATGTCAATAACTATAGTTTACCGGTCGTGAGGTATCCCTAGTGCTTCTCAGGCAGGTTTAACAAGCGAATTTTACGGTAAAAATGTTTTTTCTGCATTGCTGAAGAATATTAGTTTTGGTGAGCTTTGTCTATATTTATAGTTGAGAGCACAAGCTCTTTCGACTAAAATTCAAATGACAGGTACGAACTTAGTCACTTCTTGTCCCTCATTAGAAGGAAGTTCCGTGATGAACGCTTAATTTAAAGATGATCACAAATTTCTTACATTCCAAGACATAAAATGAATTTAATTGCTTCAACACGCTCAAAAACTGTAGACCGTTGAAGACAAAAGAATGGGTGCAATATTCTAGTAAAACTTGATGACATGCTCGTCGAGTAAATGTCAGATATCTTGACTTGTAGACTGAACTACATGGGATGAATAAATAGCAGATTATTTTCAATAAGCGAGATATCAGAGAACAATAAGCCCTTAAAATGCCATGCGAAAACTTCCGAACTTTTGCAAGAACTCTCTCAAGGTTGTGGTAAACGAAACTCTCTCGCAGGGAACAATTAGCCCTTAAAATGACATGCGAAACCAACCAAACTTTCGCAAGAACTCTCTTAAGGTTGTAGTACACGAAGCTTTCTGGCGGCGTCGCAGAGATTTTATCTCGTTGTAAAGTAGAGGTCTCCTGCAGCGCTCACACCTCACGTGAGAAGCGTGCTCGTGCAGTGCAGGGGCGGCTGCTGAGCTGCCTCCTGCAGCGCTGTCTCCGCAAGGGAGGGGTTAGCGTCACCAGGAGGGCTGCAGTGCTGCTCAAATTACCCTCGTCTTTAGCATTTGCGCACCAGTGGTCAGCTCTGGCTCGTGCATGCGAGATGTGACAATGGTGAAGCCAGCTGTATGCAGCACAACGCCATCTGCTCTCTGAGCAGCATGCGCTTCACGCTACCCGCTTTTTGCAACGCGCACTTCACTGCTTAATGCTAACATGAATCACGTGCTTCATGTTAGCTGCTTCCAAGTTTCCAACAACATACGATTCACAAAACTTGCTCTCTGTGACATGCACTCTACACTATGTTTCCAGCAATGCGCATTTCACACCCCCTGTTAGCTGCAACATACACTTTGCACCTCCTGCTTCCGGTAACACGTACTTCAAACAGTTGTTATTCAACAACACATGTGGAATACGAAGAGTATTCAGGTTGTCGCCTCCGTAGGTATCGAAAGATTTGTATTCCTACAGCATCTCTCTCGAAACGCATTCGGTGGAATCCCGGTTGTAAAGAATCCCTTCAAAACTTGAGCACTTTTAAAACAACGGTCAACAAAACCCAGATCAAGGGTCATCGCACGTGTCTCAATAGCTGCCTCTCCGAGCGTGCGGACGTCACAGAGCAAGCATCCTGTAGAACTTATGCGTTCACTCTGCCGTTGAAGAGTATTCTGAGAGACTACCCGCTGTTCCAGCGTGTTCTATAGAGAACACCCGCTGTTCGCAGCTTTGTTCACAGTATTGTTCACACGCCCCATTAGACACAAAAGATCGGTTTAGCACAGGGCTCGTATTGTATACATTGTTTGCACGGGCTGACCAGTGCTCTATTGTTTGCGGTTCGGAACTTCAACTCCAATTACGCGCGTTAGTTTAACGTACATGCATTTCTGACGTAGAGTCAACTCACTTGTGAATAAAGAGCTTATTCATTATTCCTGGCGCTATTGGGAATGACCAAGGAGTGCTTATATGACAAAACGTATTCTTCTGCGTTTTCATTTTATACTAAAATATACGAAAAAAGTTTTGTCATCCATCCTAAATATATGGATAAAATTCACCTAATTTTTCAAACTCGAACTTTTCAAGCCTCACTGACATTTCTGCCAGGGTTGACGAGAGATTCCTGAGCTACGTGAGTTGAATCAAAGTACAAAATTAGGTTCACCGTACATACAGACCACGGTGCTGCCTCGTCAAAGGATCTCTGTTTGAGATCGGTTGACCGTGAGACAATCGGTACAGCCCTGGCCAAGAGTCCCTGTGAGCTTCAAGTGTAGAATTCCCACTCAGAAATGAATGCTCTGGGAGGCAACCTCGTACTGAATAAATTTTTAAACGGCCTACGTATTTGAGAAACGATATCAAATTAAAAATGCATTCACATGCTGCTTTGAATTAGGTCAAAACATTTGTATTTTGAAAGCACCAAGTAAATGAAACGATGAATGCTTCAAATAAAAACTATGGTAATTAAGCAATATGTGATAGAAAAGTCAAATCTGTACAGATGAAAATACTAATAGAGAGATAACCTCACTACTCACGTCTTGCTTCCGTACTGGTGCAACTACGCATGAACGCATCATCGCTTTACGGCAGATTTAATCACTGATCTGCGATCAGGCTCTACTGGATTTAGCTTTACTCTCTTAAGGGTGTGCAAGACGTGAAGATTTGGCAGGAAGGGGTGATCTTTTAAGCCTTGTCTGTCATCAATAATTGACCATGTTATTAATTTCGACATCGGTTATAACCAGGGTTGCGGAGTCGGAGTCGGAGTCGGGAGTCGGAGTCGCCGGTGTCGCATGTTTTAGGGTGGAGTCGGAGTCGGAGTCGCTTTTCTGAATGTGTGTGGAGTCGGAGTCGGAGTCGCTTTTTCGAATGTGGTGGAATCGGAGTCGGAGTCCGAGTCATTCATTCGGATGTGGTGGAGTCGAGGTTGGAGTAGCTATTTTTGGTGTTTTTGATTCTAATTTTTTGCAAGAAAACATTTATAATGTTTAAAACCAAAAGTAAACAAAGCAGAGTTAAACTACTTTACTGAAATGCTAAAAAATTCGCAATGTGTTTATTGATTATTTTATTCGAGGTTCGAAACAGCGCATTTATACCTATCACCTGATACGGTTAATGGTCATTGATATCAAGTCATTGTGGGTTCGCACACAAATATATGTGATACCTACGAGTGCCAAGTATAATTTTCGTTCTGGAGCAATAATGCATATATTATAATGAAAAAGTCGGAATTAGTTATTGAAAGCATCGAAAATTCATTCTGTTTGTTTCTGTTTCTCTCATTTCCACTTCAATTAATCCATAGGATCTAGAAACTAGTAGTTAATGTGCTGCAATTTACTTGCAAAACAACTCAGCTGATGTAATACATTGTACTCACATAAAGAGTGGTAACTCTGTACGCTCTTAATGTGTCTATATTCTATACCAGTGGTTTCTTATAAGATCATTTTTAGTCTTTCTCTTGATTATGCTTTGGTGGATTGATTGATAATGACTTTGTGATCATAAATATTTCTAGCCTTTAGGTTGTGGCCTATTGATAATGACTGGTCTTTGCCAAAACCTGAAGCTATGTTGTGAGACATAAAGGCTTCTTATTTTCAGGTTACGTAATCGCTATTGATAATGAAAACTCAAGTAGCTTATTTTCATGTTAATAACTGTAATCTAAGTTTTTTTTTCAGCTCTTTTACTTTGACGTAGTACTTATGTACTTAAAATTAATTTTTTTGTTTTGTTTACTTCCATGTCTTTAAGTCAAGTTAACATGTGTTAATAATGAACATTTCTGCTCATTTCTAAAGTTATTCCTTGAATTTTGCTTGGTTCTTCTAGAGTTATATTGTATTTTACCATTTCATTTACATGCTTGACTTTTATCTTCTGATCACTCCCCAGTTTTTAAGTAAGCCTACACTCGAATGGAAATTTTTAAAATTATGTTTTCACAATTTTAAAAACTGAAATAGGGTCTGTTTTTCAGCATTATATAATTAATGACTTTTTCTTAAGAAAGTTTTGGAAATGTTGTAGGGTAATCAAAATCGGTATTGGGACACTTGAAAAAATAAAATACAATGTAAAAGAGCTGCAGTGAAAATAATATCACAACACTAGCAAATACTTCACTTAGTCACACACACATATTGTAACTGAAAGCAATGGACTATCTCTGTTGCAATGATTGTTGCATTTATGCGATAGTACAAATTTTTTGCTGAAAACGTACCAAATTTCACCACAAATACAAAATGAAAAGAACGTGGCCGTTTATTAAAATAAGCAAGTGTCGAATACAAAGTAAAAAGTCAAACGAGAATAAAAGACAGTATCATATTACGCACAAAGAAGCTAAAAGTGGTTTTTGTTCGTCAACAAAACGTTCCAAAAACGTCAAACCCCTGCGACAAAAGCAGAGCAACTTTTACTCATTTCTAGTGCACACGGCCCGTCAAAAAATTATAGGGTTAGATATCGGACCAACTGAGCTTGAACATGGCTTTCCCATGATTTCCCATGCTATTCTATGGCTTTCCTATACATTTTTAAGTCTCAACTGCTGATATTCTATACAACCTAATCGAACCTAACCAACAATACACGTATCAGTGTATTGTTGAAAGCTCCTGAACTAAAATATTGACATCTGCAGTCATATATTTTTCTTCCAAACACGTGATAGTCTCCGGCGTCTTTCTTACTGTCGAAGTCTTGCTGCTTCTCTCTTGCGGTTGGACACATTTCTATCCATATTGGCCTCTTTTGCCTGAATTTCATTCTGAAATGTCGTCTATTATCCCTTCGAAACTTTTCAAGAAAATCAAAATTTCGAAAACAATAACTCAAGTTCCAAAATCTATGGCCTTATACCCAGTGGTAGCCAGGTTACTGGTCGAACGAATTTAAAACATTTCTTTTTGCATTATCAGTTAAAAATATCAAAGCGACATGATGAATTTCAACAGATAAAGCTCCATAGAAAATTTCTATTCTAAAAATAAGCCGATTGCGTATTGTGGATACCATAATCAAGAGGGGGTACATAATCAAGAGGGGGACGGACGCGGCTACTTTTATAATAGTGATAACCAAGATGTTAAATAACGTTGAGCAATAATATGCCACTTATTCTGCATTGTTACCCTGCATAGCGTAGGTACAGAGGAGAAAAGGCGGTGTGCAAATCCTGCCTACCATATCTACATGTGTGTATGATATATCATAAATTTGTGGGTTTTGAGCATAGTAATTGAATAAACTATTGTAATTTCGTTGAATCGGAGCATACTTAGGAATAGATTAAGCTGCTGATACTTATCTATGCTTATCAGGGTGTGCACTGCCTACTTTGCCTGCTCAAAAGACACCTGTCAGTAATATATATATATAAAAGTGTACACGACCCGTCATAAATGACGGGATTCGAAATTGTCGTTATATTAATCCTCCAGATGTGGATAAATAAATCCATCCTAATGGTAGCCACGATTAAAATATTATTGTGCTTGCGCACTGATGAAACTCGTACCACAGATCCGATCATTAAGCATCTTTTCAGAGCGTGAAAGGGACAGACCAACCTACTAATTTTTTTTGTTCAATACTGAATATTACATTGTAATAACATAGAAGTTATGCACAGGAAATATCCAAATGTACTTATTCATTTATTTGTCTAAGGAGACACTTGGCCTTTTGTTTGATAAGAATAATCAACGCCATATAGGGTGTTTTTATGCGGACAAATTTCAATCATAGGTGCAAAAACTCAAAATAAATCGATTTTCACGAATGATATAATGCCAAAACTCCTTGGTTTCCGAGTTATAAGGACTTAAAGAAACTTTAAAACTCAAAGTAGGATACCTCGTGCGCGCCAATGTTAACGCTAGTCTTGATAGTTCCGACTCCAATACAGCAGTTTTTTTATCATTTTTAAGATAAAACCTGCAAGCATTTTACCGTTGCAAAAAATTTGCAATTTAAAAGTTCATTAGGGAATTAACATTAAGTCGTCAATGATAAACTTTCGTCGCTATTTCATTAAATTAATAAAAAGTGCAAACATTATTTAATGCTTAATAGCTTGAAACTGCAGATACTTTTCCTAACCGTAAAATGCTTGCAGTTCTCATTTAAAAATATCAAAAACATGTTTTAGTGGGGTAGGAACTATAAAGACTTCACCTTTACACATTAAATTAATCTAAGTCAAGGTCAATTAAATCCTAGTCAAGATCAATTTAATCCAAGTCAAATTCAAATTATACCAACCCTAAGTTGAGTTAGAAACTGACGTAATCACTCGTTAATTTGAGCGTTTTTTGTATTAGATATGCCTCTATTGTATGTAATGGGCAAGACAATCGTTTCTCATTTCAGCAAGGAATACATATAATTTCCGCCGGTGTCCGGTGTAGCTATCTAAAGACAAGCCGTTGTAAAATGTGGTAAGTATGCAGCATCAGGAGGCAGAGTGTGATTCAGATCTTTGAGCGGTGTAAAAGATACAAGTCAATTATAAAAACTTCTTATTATGCCACTCACTAAAGTTGTTTTAAAATTCTACATTTATGGGAGTGTGTATTCATTCAAATATCTATGTTCAAAAGGTAATTTTATGTTACACATACACACATATAGAAGTATCGAGGAATTATTTACACTCAAACAGAGATTTATATGCGTGAAATTTCACTTTATCACATGTATGAAATCATATAAACATGCTACTACATAAGATTATAAGTGGAAGATATGTATATTTAATCCAAAAAAATATAGCAACGAAATAATTTTTTCGCTCGTCCAAACGATTTTCGTAAAAACAAGTTAAGATTATTTCATCGACATAGATGATATATTTGCCTTGGCTTATTAATTTGAAGGGATGGCAACACTTTTATTGCTATTGCAGGAATGTATAAGTGTAGTAGGCCTAATGTACTCCTATGAATTGTATTCAAACGGAATCGTACATAAGTACTCAGTGAATCGCGTTTGTATATTTCTCTCAAAGATTAAATCTACATAACGTCCAATAGTAATCTCAAGTATTCGCATGTATGTGATTTCATACATGTGATAAAATAAAATTTCATGCATGTAAATCTCTAAATGGGAGTAAATAAATCCCCGATACTGCTATGTGTAACAAAGAATGACCTTTTGAACATAAATATTTGAATGAATGCATACTACCATTAACGTAGAAGTTTAAAATAACTTCAATGAGTAGTACAACACAAAGTGAACTGGTTATATTTTATACTTGACTGGTATCTTTCACGTCGGTCAAAGATCTGAATCACACTCTGCCTCCTGATGCTGGATACTTAGCACATTTTACGACAGCTTGTCTTTAGATTGTAAGGCTATTTGTAACACAGGCGAAAGTTTTATGTATTCCTCGCTGAAAGGAAACGGTTGAGTTGCTCATCACATCCAATAGAAGCATATTAAATGCAAAAAACGCTCTAATTAACGAGTGATCGTGTCGATTCTTAACTCAACTTAGAGTTGGATTAATTTGAACTTGACGTGGATTAATTTGAACTTGACGGATTAAATTGAACTTGACTTGGATTAAAATGAACCTGACTTGGATTAAATTGAACTTGACTTGGATTAATTTGAAGTGAAAAAGTTAGCGCTAACATTGGCGCGAACGTGGTTTCATACTTTAGGTTTCAAAGTTTCTTCAAGTCCTTATTTTTCCAAAACTAATGAGTTTTGGGCATTTCATCATTCGTGAAATTGATTCATTTTGCGAAAAAATATCCTATAGAAATAAAATGAAACGCTAGGTCTCTCCATCAATTTAAAAAAAAATGCGTTTTTGTATGTAATTTCCCCTGTATTATTACAATGGGAATCAGCTTGATCATTCATATGATGTAAAAACCTGGCATATGCTCACCTTTATTTTTATTTAAAAATATTGCCATAAAATTTAATCTATTGTTGGAAAAATGCAGCTTATCGTGGTAAAAGGCATGACAAATTTGTTTAAAATTTTTTGGTAATAATAATTTGAAACATAACACACAGTTGTTGCTTGCTTGGTTGGTGTGTGCGCCTGTGACGTTCATAAGGATGCTTAATGACCGTATCTGTGATACGAGTTTCACCAGTGCACAAGTACAAGAATATTTTAATTGCGGATACTATTAGGGTGGATCTATTTGTTTGTCATCCATATCTTGCAACTTTTTTAAAGGAAACTATCGAATCCCGTCATTTTTGAAAAATCGTGTACACTAGTAGATATATATTAGGAAAATTTGATTTTTAACATTCTATTGCCAATTTAAAAGTCGTTCGTCCATAACGGTCATACTAACCATATGTACAGGTTGCAACACTTGTAAACAGTAGTATTCATCTAATAAATTGTGATTAGGTGGAGTCGGAATCGGAGTCGCAAAATTCTGGAAAGGTGGAGTCGGAGTCGGAGTCGCAAAATTCTTGAAAGGTGGAGTCGGAGTCGGAGTCGGAGTCGCAAAATTCTGGAAAGGTGGAGTCGGAGTCGGAATCGGAGTCGCAAAATTCTGGAAAGGTGGAGTCGGAGTCGGAGTCGCAAAATTTTGAAGAGTCTGAGTCGGAGTCGCAAATTTATTCCTCCGACTCCGCAACCCTGGTTATAACTCAAGCTCTCGATAATTATGATAATGTAGGTAGAACGCGCACAATTTAATGTTTTCGAAAGTGACAAGCTCTTAAAATCCAAGAAATTTTATCTCGCAAGCCGCTATGTCATTTTGGTTTGTGCATTATAGCTCTGTTATAAATGCACGCTCGCTTCTGTAACATTTTTTCAATTATTCAAATATGCCTAAAAGTATTTTTTACTAATATTTTCCGGAATTCAGAACTATGCTTAGAGTGATTAGTTTTCATTATTTTTAGGCAATTTTACATTTAATTAGATATCTACTTTCAATTCGTTAAGCCCAGCTGATCACACGACACTCGATCCTCGATTTACTCATCTTTTGGGAACCTCATCTAATATTGGTAAAAATCAGACGCATTTTTTCAAATCTTACGATATTTAAATCAGATTTTAAATTTAAGCAGATTTTAAGTGTAAGCAACAGGGGTGAATTACTAGCCCTTAAAGTTAAGGTTCGCCTTGGGTGATGTCAAATATTTCAAAGATGTACTGTACTGCAAAGTAGGTACGCATATTATATTGGTATTTGAAGAACAAAGAGGGTTAACCAATTTACCAACGATCAAAATTTTTTTTGTACATTTTGGAAATGAATTTTGAGAAACGCCTAAATGATCTCATAGTTTTTAATTTGAAATTTTTTTGATTTTTTGTCTCGCATTGGACATAGTAATGGAGTTTCACGCAGTGTAACCCTGCAATCAAGTCCAAGCCAAAAGGAATCCATAAATCTGCTAGAGTATGTGGTCGCGCCCAAACCTGGACTTGCTGGAATTGAGGTGAGAAGAACCGTCGCGCGTGCTAATGAACTAGCATGTTGAGTCCAGTCTTGGTGAGGCCGGGCAGCTAAACACGACCGAAATATAAACTCAAAACGTGAGGGCGTGTACGAAGGATTTTTGAAAGCACTGTGTGAGTTCGATTCGTGCTCCTAACATTTTACATACAATATTTGTAATGGGCATTGGGGTTTGTTTCTTATTTGAGATCGTAATTCATCTAATTTATTCTGCGCTATCGACAGTAGACTTTACTCGTTTGCATTTGCGCAGCAAAATTTTTGAAAATTCCCAGTTATACTCTTGCATGACCGTCCTTGAGTTTACCTCCTAAATTACACTTTTCATCATGTAGAAGATACGCAAATATTCATTTGTGGTTTGCTCATTTCACGTCCTGATTGGGAGTTCCGCAGATCTCCCGGAGGCATTGAACTACTAGAAACTACCCAGTATTTTATTCTTGCGGTTCTTTTCCAACTATCTTATTTTGATTTTAATTGTTTATTCATCCTCAAGATTTTGTAAAGCTAATTTATGAAGAATCAGAAACAGGACTTGTAATGCTGAGAAAATCTTCACCAATAAATGCCTGCAGGAACTTCATGCTCTTTAGCTAGAACCCAACAATTTGAAGCCTAAGAAGCATCTTGACAAAAAATTAAAAGAATACTGCTCTAAAATGACCACATGTCATTTTAACATAACCTGGTTTCAACAAGCCATTCTCGTTGTGAGATAAATCAAGCTCAGCCTCAAAGAAAAGCTGCTATCACGAGACCAAGTTCTTAGTAAAGTAAGTGAGTGCATAGGCCTAGAAGTAAGTGCGAATTGTGAGAGAACGTGACCAATACATGGTCTCTGGAGAGTAAAGTTTTCACTTTTTCCCACGGCAGAGTGTGTCGACTTAAGGAGGCAGCTTAAGAAACACTGAAATAACAACTGACATGTTAGTACAGAGAAGCAGCTAGAACAAGGGTCGATAACAATTTGTGCTACCGTATGGCGGCAAATTTTCGCCCCGTCCACTTGTTACTGGAGAAGATGGAAATTTTCACAACAGTTAAATCGATATTTTAATAGATGAAATACAAATTCATGGATGAATATTTTGCTCAGCTATGAATGTTTCCTATTGTGACAAACATTTGATGTAGATTTAAAAAAGGCGCACTTTGCTCGTAGAACGTAATAATGACGTAGTACACATATGTACTGACCATAGTCTCAAAAGTCACACGGGACTGAGCGTATCCAAGGGCGGGTTTGCACCTGCTGTACTATAGCCATCGTCGCAGAAAAAGCTGGAGTAGATTTTAGGCAAAGATTGTTGTACATGAAATTCAGGATGGTTGAGGGAGTGTTCCTAGTAGTTCATGACTTCTGAAAACTTACAGTTCATTCCTCTTTAAATTTTCATTGATTTCAATTTAAATGGTACTCGAATTGTTTGGTTCATCTCCTGTGTAAAAGTAGGGATCGGACCTGTAAGGTTTATTAAAATGTGTGAAACACATCTGGATGGGCCTGAAATTAAAACTAAGTCTTTTTTCCCATTTGTGTGCGGGTTGGAAGGTTCATGAGATGAAATTTTTAACAGTACTCAAAGATATTCACACTGTTATTTAGCTAACCTTATGAATAAAACATTAATCCATAAATCAATACAGTTGGTATATCGCAGAGGCAAAATATTATTGTTGCATTGATAAAGGTATAAGAAAATAAGGAAAAAGCTTGTCGAGAAGAAGACTCGCTCGACCACTATAAAATAAGCAAAACAGGAGAATGAGAAAATGCAATGAATCAAGAACGATACAAGAATAGTTTTCCCAAGTCAACGAGTTGGGGGTAAAAAAATTTACCCGCACAATTGTAAACGTAGTCGGAGGTATGCAAGAAGGTGAGCAGAATTTCGAAAGCAACAAGTCAGCATCTGAGAGTGCAAACGCTGTAGACGCCAGAATGAGAGTGAGCTGATGCCTGATTTAATGAAGTGACGAGCGCATCTGAGAGTACAAACGCTGTATACGCTAGAATGCGAGTGAGCCGATGCCTGATTTAGCGAAGCGACGAGCGCGGAGCTGTGTCGGAGGAGGCGCAGGCGTGGGCAGCGCGCCTGTTAAGGGCACGCCCTGACGCGCAGCTGGCGCCTCGAGTTGCCCACAGCTGTGTTGCTCCCGGGGGAAAGCTGTCCTGGTCCCGGGGGGTGACGAGAGAGCAGCGCTGTTTTGCTGGAGCCGCTGCTCTGCCTCCTGGAGAGCGCGGCGCCTGGCTTCATCTATGGCTTTCTAGATGAAGCCACGCGCCGTACAGCGTCGTTGATATGCACTCTCGCGCAGTTGAAGAATTCGTGGAAATGATCGCTGGGAAATTTGCTGCCGGCCGATCAGTGGTTTGGAAAATTCTTGCGCTACGCAAGACATCACTGCGACACGCTAGGAAGCGTGAAGGTCGTTCTCCATTTGGAGCTCGCGGGAACGTCCCACAATATTACTCTTGTCATCATTATTATTTTTGATATTAAACCTTCGACCGCAGGCTCAGGTTATGTTAAGCTACGGTAAAAGAGGATGGAGTAGGTTAATGATGTTAGCTTTCGGTTCATTTTCCTTGAAAAATTATGGATATAGGTCGGCAATCTTGAAAAAGAAATAATTATAATTATTAGTATCATTATATTCACATTTGGGATTTCACTACCGAAGGCTCTGGAATGGGGTTCCGTTAGTGCATTTCGAATGTCTCACAAAGGCTTGTAATGGTCACAGCACGGATGAGCTCACAGCTGTGCCGTGGGAAGATAGGCTTGTCAGACTTGGCTCTAATTAATTTGGTCACACTTGAGCTCAGCTATTAAATGGCTGGGCAGCTTATCTGTCGGTTGTTTTTAAGCACTTTATAGTTATTCTGTGCTGAGTAGAGGTCACTAAATATTTCTCAAACAAGTGAACGAGCTGTAATAGTTACAGAGTTATATTTCTTACTTGAGACAACTTGTGTTAGTTTAATTTTGCTTAGCTCTAAAAGTTTTCTAAGTTCAGTTACTAAATGCATTTCTCCTAATACATGTTTTAGTCATAAAATGTGTATAATGTTTTATTTTCTATTTTCTCAAACAGGTTATGAAACTTGTATAATGTTACAGTTCCAACAATTCTGAATGTATTTCACTTGTTTATATAAAGATAAAAATTTGCAAGCTCTTTCTGAGTGAATGGATCATAAACTTATCCAAAGTTCACACGGTGAATTACAAATTCCTAGGAAGCTACCAGTGTTAAGTGTTGCTATGGTTTCATAACTGACGTTCGACGATCAACAAAGAATGCAACTATCAAGCCGACCATCACTCACGTTTGCGCCGTAAAAAAGAACGATGCCTACTGATGCTTCACGAAAACGAGGTCGTGAAGGCTTTCTGGATGAATGATGGCACAAAAAGCGGACACGGGCAACGCGCGTTCTGAAGGTGTGCGTGTAATGATAATGTATTGCCTCATGCATGTAGAACAAAGCGCCAGTTGGGCCCACAAAGCGGCCGCCGAGCTAACATCGCCGACTTCCCGAAGTCGCCTTAAAAAGAAACTTCGCTAATCTTGCCATCGGGGAACAAAGATGGCGCCAAACTCAACCCCACGTTCGGGATTTGTGAGAGCTTTTCTGATCGCACGGAGATCTCTGCCTCTTTGTTTATTGCGAGTTTTGCTGGGACTGCTCTTATCGTGTCAAAATATCGACTTGTGTTTCATGAAACAATTGTGAACGCAGTCTTGAAACTGAATGGTTACCACGTCGCAGAAAGGTCCTTTGTCATCAAATTCTTCTTCGTACGTCCAAATTCTCGCGAAATCATTTGTCATTCGGAGATTTAAGCTAAATAAGATATTAAAAACTCGTGCTGTTCCAATTGGTCACGATGCTCGGCTGTTTGTTGATCGGACGCATCAGTGCACATTTTCTCGAGTTTCAATTCTGGAAAGCTCGGATGAACCACATGAATTTTCTAACGGCGACACAAATTCAGTTAAGTGATCAGGTTAATTCAATTTCACGACTAATTTTAAATCTCGATGGTGCGGAGCCCTTTTCGCTGTTCAAAACATGAGCGTTTTGTTGCCGTAATCGTTTTTCTAGTGTCGTTTTTGACAGCGTGAAGCAGCCGTCTCTTACACTTGAACAAATTATTCACGTTGGAATAAGTGAGTGGAATTGAAAAAAATTGCGTCTTGAACCTGAAATTTTCTGGGGCGTTGCGAAAACAATGCCAACTCTTTCTAAATGTAACACTCCGCCAACACCCTGACCTCATTATCTACTTGTTTTCAACAATAACCAATTGTTGTAAATAAATAAAAACAATTTAGTTTAAAATTCGAGTAAAGAAATGCGCAACCGACGATTTTAACCTTGCAATTCTGCACGGGAATTTTATTTTCTCTTTTACCTGAAATGTTGCCCGTTCTGTTATAACTTCTTACGCTACGCTCTCCCAATGCACTTTGACGCTGGATGCTGCACAAAATTTCACTCGACTGCCATATCTGGTAATTTGGGCCGCTAAAGTTAAAGTTTTCCCTGTGTAATCGGAAAATATATTACCCAAACGATTGATAGACCAGACGATGTGTTTGCCGGACGTCCGACGAAATCCAGACTGATGTCCTCGTAAGCCGAAGTACTAAAGCTCCGACCAGATGTGAAGCATGACAACACAACGCGACCATTTGTTCAGATTAAACGGAAGCTCGTATCGCGACAAACAGTTCTACAGTTAACAAATAATACAAGAAATTGTGAGGGAAAGGAAAATTGAATTAACGATAGCGTTACAGGGTATGAAGGACTCGTTAGGTATCACCTGATCATTTATATCGAAAACACTATATCAAAATTAGCTATCAGTGAGAGCTGCTTTGTAAAGAAGAGCGATTTGATATTTTTCGAGTTTTTAAGCGGCACTGTAGTCAGATGAATACCTTGGTGTAAATAACTTCATGCACACGGGATGGAGAAACTACTATATTTACTTCTTTTATACAAGATCATCCGTACATAAACTCCGCATTCGTGAAAAATCGGTTCAATGATGGAGGAGTTCAGTAACATTTTGTCACCATACAAATTAATTTTACGCAGAAATTTTTAACTGTATTCATTGTCAACACACAGTTCCAATTCAAAACAATCCTCCCGTTGCAGCCTTTAGTTGTCATTACAATTCCGTATTCTGGACGCTTTAAATTAATTTGACGGGCCCTGTAATGTGGTAAGTACAATTAACCCCAGAGGGCGCTGTGAGGCATTCGTAGATGTAATCGGCGGGCGTTCGAACGCGTTCTCTCTCTCGGTTGACACGCAGCTCCCATGGTACTAGGCCGTAACACTGTCTTCTAGGTGATACTACTTGAACGTGTGCCTAGACTATGTTCCTGGACCTAGTCAGCGTGCGGTGGAAACTGTAGAGTTGAGCTGTTAACTCGATGGGAATGTCTACTATCGTATTTCTGGAGACCGCTACAGGCGAGTGGTGCTAAGATAACTGTGCAAAAGTTTAATGGCCGGATTTTAACACGTGTTCTTATTAAAAAAAATTCTGTTCCTTCTGTGTTAAATAAAGATGTTTTGTTCATGAAGTTTTCAAAGTACCACCTGGATGAAGAACTCAAACTAAATCATTACAAGCCCGTCAAAAAACTCTCCGTAAAATAACTTAGTCAGTATAGGAAACGAGTGCCAGCAACTGCAAGTATGCGACGGAGTTGGTGCAGCACAGGCGGCTCGCAACGAAGGTTCAGGCTGAAAAAGCGAAAGGCGGATGCCATCGTTGCTCCTGTTGTTCGAAATTCGTTTGTCCTGAAGCACCGCGTTTTCACAGATGCATGTAAGACCTGGATTTAAATTCAGGTAATTTGAAAGTCTTCAGAAATCAGGGGAGAATGTTACCGAAGCTCAAAAATTGTGATGCAACTCCTTTAAATTTTCATCGCAAAAATTGGAATGTGTTGTTCGAAAATTATCAAAAGGCCCTCCGTGTATCTAAGTCATTCACAAGCATTGATTTCTATCGATTCTACTTTTCAAAAGCCTTTGTGAACTCAGTTTTGGGACAGTTTATTTTGAAGAGCTTTCACCATCAAGTTTATCCACAAACAGATCACACGACTTTATAGGAGTATTAGATGCTCATGGGAGGAATCAAGAGCTGGTACCTGTGTTACACATCCATGGTTCAACCAACCATGGTCATCGTGTGATACGACCATGACACAATCAAATATGGTCATGAGAAACACGATCATGACACAAACAACCAAGGCACTCATGTGACACAACCATGACACAAACAACCAAGGCACCCGTGTGTCACAACCATGGCAGAAACAGCAATAACGCTGGTGTGATATAACCATGGCACGAATAGCTATAGTACTGGTGAGGCCAAACCAGGGCATAGAAACTTATGTACCCGGGTGGTACAACCGTGGCACAAACAACTAAAGTACCTTCCTGGCACAAATGCAGAAGGCACCCATGCAGCAGAACCATGGCACAAACAACCTAGGTATTCGTGGGGTACAACTAAGACACAAACAACCTAGGTACTCACGGGGCACAACCAAGGCACAAACAACCTAGGTACTCACGGGGCACAACCAAGGCACAAAAAAACTAGGTACTCACGGGGTACAAACAAGGCACAAACAACCTAGGAACTCACTGGGCACAAACAAGGCACAAACAACCTAGGTACTCACGGGGCACAACCAAGACACAGATAACCTAGGTACTCACGAGGCACAACCAAGGCACAAACAACCTAGGTACTCACGGGGCACAACCAAGGCACAAACAACCTAAGTACTCACAGGACACAACCATGGAACAAACAACCCTAGCTTTTACGTAGCTCATAAGTAGAGCTGGCAGAGCTGCTGTGATTGAGATATAAGGGCCGTGATGGCAGGTCATAATATGCAGTTGAGAACGACTCAATCCTAATTGGCAATGAGGCCAGACTAATTGCCGACACAATGTGCCCGGATGCTGCTCTGCTGCACATGTGTGTAGTGCAGGCCCCCTCTCTCGCCCTCTCTTTTCTCTCCCTCTTCTTTCATTTCTGGGCGGTGTAACGAGGTGATCTGTGAGCCCCTATATGCGAGGGCTCGGTGAGGGCACTGCACTAAACACGAGGAGGAAAGGGAATTAAAATGACTGTGAAGAGAGCTGGGTTTTTCATTCGATTTTGTAGTTATTGTAACATGAAAGCCTGAAAATGTGGAGGAGGAATTAACGAGATATTGAAAAAACTTGTCGTCTATTCATTTGGGAGCTTATGAAGAGTATGAGGGAGTGGCGGGATTAAATAATAAATGAATTTTCTTGAGCTGTTCGATAGTTGTCAGTGAATTGAAAAAAATCATTGTTGTGCAGGAAAACAAGACGCCTGTGGGCTGCACAACAGGAACAATTGTCAGATAAATTAAGAATTGATTGTTGGGCTGACTAACAGGAAGTGTGTGGGTTGCATAACGCAAAAAAACGAAAAATCCTCCTACATTCAGAAACGGAACATTGCATGATGCAATCAAAATGTGTAGTGTGATGGAAGAGCTTCCATACAAACTACGCAAAAATAGAGGACAATAAATATTAGTTATCGAAATTGTTCTCATGACAGCGATAGATTTAGAAAAAAATATTCTTGTCAGGAAGTAAGGGTTATTCGAACAGAAGGTGAAGTTTCGCATTATTTTCATATCTTGCGCTCTTTTATTGACGGTAAATATACGAATGAATCAAACCATTATAATAAAATAGTTATCAAAAAAATTTCACAGAGTAACACTTATTAGTTCAACAGCATGATGAGCGAATTATGTGTGCGGTTCTCTGGGCATGCCCTGGTGTTCCATCGAAGAGCGAACAACTCACGACTGCTACAATGCTGTGCAGTACAAGCGCACGATGCTGCCATCATAGACACGTACTGTCGATGATCTAGTCATGGAGATTAAATTAAAATATAAGTTAGTTTAAACCTCCCTAACCTCAACAAAAATGTCGCAAAAAAGGAAAAGGATGATGGGACCTTCAGAATGGAGATAAGGGAATGGGGAATGCATGATATGCACAAGGTGTGGTCCCATACGAGAACCTCTGTGCGTGGAAAAAGTGAGTTAGGAAATTATATTATGAATCGAGATAAAAGTTGGAGAAGAACGTAATAGACGCAGGATAGCGGTAAACCGAAAAAAAGTCCTTCATACTTAAAAAAATTATTTCGATTACAAAGAAGAAACAGGCATTTACAATTTTCAACTTGGAACCTCACGTGTTTCCCTAGGAGCCCTAATTCACATAGATACAATGAGTGTATCCCCTGAGGGGATCAGGTAATGGAACAGTCCTCCAGCCCTCAAGTCAGCTGAAATAGGAACAAAACTGTCACTCGTGTTCAATTGCACAAGAATGTTAGCAGTTATATCATAGTATGGAAGACAGTGTGCTCAAACGTCCTAACTGAACTTTGAGAGATACGATTGTCTTATCCAACTACCTGCGGAATGGTGTTTCTTTGAATGAAGGCCAAGAATGTATATGTACGTGCGTATACATGGCGAGTTTCCATCAAAAGTACTTACATAAGTAGAAGCAATATCGTAAATCTTTTCCTGGCTGCCTAAATTTAAAGTCTCCACCGCGATAGAGAAGCGTCCAAGGCCAACTTTCACAGCTCTGTCAATTTGATTTACTTTGTTTAAGTGGAAAGAGCATATGCGATGATGAAATTACGTTAACTAAAATCATTACTGTCACAGGGTTACCGGCTCACCGAAGAATAAGGGAATCCCTCATTCAAACGACAAGCCAAAATATTAACACATTGACAGGAGAAATTGCTGGAAAATGACAACAGGCCGCCATGGAAATGAACTCGAAACAGGTCTTGAACTTTTGAACAAGGCATTTAAAATTCCTATAAAGAGACTATGCGAATTTGAACTCGGGTATGCTAAGGCAAAGTGTTCAAATAGACATGGAATTGATCACACAAAAATAAAAGCCAAAATCAAAACGGCTCTGAGTAAAATGCACGTAAATTTGAATTCTATATAAGAAGGAAAGGAACCCAAATTTTACCACGAAAGCACCGTTCACAGTGAGTGACTGAATCGTGTTGCAATAGTCATGCAACATGCGCTGCTTCTTGTTTAAGGAACTCGTATATACATCTTTGTCGTAAGTACAGCGAAAATGAAAAATAGCTTGGACCGATTCAATAAAAGGAACAATATATTTTAGCCTCTATATACGCAGACAGAATGCTATGTATAGTATTGCTATTATGCTAGATCTAATGGGAGAGTTTAGGAATTTTTATGCGATGTGCATTTTAGATTTGACAGAAGACCTTGGTTCTGAGACTAGGCAATATTGAAACGCAGTTAAAGCACTTCTTAAAGCATAAACAAAAAATGCACAAAAGTATTTTTAGAATCGAATAGATACTTGACCAAATAAATTCACAACGAGTTGGCGGCCGACAAGGAAATGATCAGGCGTAGCAAGTAAACAAATAAGTTTCAACGAATTGGTTACAAAAAATGCTTATGTTTATCAACTAAAGGAACAGGAACAACTTTCAAAAGCCGGATAGCAACAATGAATGCTGCTCGAAGTGCTTTAAAACCATTTACGTAGTGAAGACGCTATTATTTTCTATGAGCCTTTCACAGACAGATGAGATAAACATTGAATGACCTCTTGAACAACCGTAGTGTTTGTTCAGCTTCAGATCTCACATCACAATCCCACCAAAAAAAGATTCGTTTGCATTTGCTTCAATTGACCCACCAATGCGTGCAAAATTCCAGATGCAGCAGGGTCACACTGGAACAAACTCATTGTGGCACATTAAAGGGTAAAATACTGGAGCACTGTTGAAATTTTGGAGAGCATCACACGGTCACAGGACCGGAAGTAATTTGCATTGCGTGCAGTAAACGCGGCGCTCACGCAAACATGAACTTCAATGATCTGCGCCAAGGGAGGCGCGATTCTAATTGTTCGAAAAATGGGCTCTTGAAACTCTCTCGTACGCATGATGATGGGAAACGTATGCGGTTGAGTTGTTGTTATGTCGTTGTTTTCTTTGTGTGTAGATAGTTAAGGCGTTGATCGAGTTATGAGGCTACGTATTGCTTCACGGCACTCGTTTCTCCCGGTTTCGTTCAATTCAGTGTTCCTTAAATTATTTATTGACAGATATGAGCGAGTAAAGCTTTTCATGTGGTTCATGTATTATTCAAGGAAATCTTTCTTTAAAACATTGCTAGCCGGTTCATTTTCGATCATTCTTTTGACACGTTTCCTGCGAAGGGGCCAACCGGTGGTTACTGCGGGGATTTTCATAATGCTGTTGACCAACCTGCAGTCACTAACTCAATTATTATAAATACTGTATGAAAGCTTAATGAAGGCATAATTTAGTTAATGTTTACGATTTCAAAATTACTTACTACAAATGATTTTATGTTAGAATTGAATATTAAACTTCAGTTTAACTCATTACAGGAAACGTGTTAATGAATAAGATGCACTGGGATCATCCTATCTGGATTAAAAATTACCCATTAAT
Source organism: Platorchestia sp. MABIK (assembly GCA_014220935.1). Classification (NCBI taxonomy): domain Eukaryota; kingdom Metazoa; phylum Arthropoda; class Malacostraca; order Amphipoda; family Talitridae; genus Platorchestia; species Platorchestia sp. MABIK. The sequence goes on from JACJUY010000660.1 coordinate 91,500, forward strand.
CTCCTAACATGCAGTACGCCAGCAAAAGTGGAAGACTCAAAAACGGTGTGCAAAGTTTTATTTTTTCTTTTTCAAATCGAAAGGCAGTGCATGGTTCTCAATATGAAGGCCATGGAGGTCGCTGGGTGGGCGCCCTGAATAATGGATAATACATGGAGACCTATACATTAACGTTCTCCCAATTTTGAGAGTTTTTCTCACAAAAACAGGGTGATCATGTGCGCTTTGATGAATTTTTACGAAAATCAACTGAAAGAACGAAATGAACTGCTAGGTTGAATATGCTCTAGCAATTCACTTCCATAGATGATGAATTTATAACTCTTCAATTACAACACTTACGAACTGTAAAACGCTTCCAGGCAGAGCTAAAAACCCCTTCACAACAACCCTGAGTATGCCTCTACCAAAAAAACAACACAGAGAAAGAACCATTCAATCCATCACAGGAAACATTTCTGCGGACTTTACAAGTGGTCCCATTTAATTTGGGTAGCGTTAATGTGTTCTTTATTTGGCGGGCGGAATGTCATCGTCTTTTATGCAGGCGATGATTTATGGCCGCCACTCATTCACTCAGCTGAAATGATTCGTGACTCAGCACTTATTCATTGAAGCTTTTACATTTCTAAGAAAACTTCCACTCACGCGGCTTCGGTTCACACATCCGACGGACCTCAAAGTTTTTGCTAACTTGTGATGTGTTCAGCACAGCTCGCCGGGGAGCAGTAGCGAGTCATTACAATTATTTCAGCTGAATATATGAGCGGAAATTACGTCGATGTAGCGTTCAGTGGCGAAACGAGTTTATAAAATTACAATTGGTATCTAAATTACATTTAATTATTAAATAACATCATCTACCAAATTGCATATATCACAATGAAAATTTTGCTACATCGTTCAATGATTCATTGCAGCGGCTCAATAAATAAATCATATTATATTCTTCAACAAATGCAAACGAAAATTGCATCACTACTCAATGATTAAATTTCCTTTCTAATATTTCCACGCGTATGTATAGAATGTTTCTTCTCTACAGCGGTATGAGACATTACGATTGAATAATATTCTATAAGTTGGTATGTATACAAACAAGCGAACATGCGTAATGATGTTTTGTTAAATCGCGTATGCAAAGAAATTGATTTGTACACTTAACAAATGATATCGAAGTACTTGAAATATGTTAATTACTGCATTTTTGAAATTTTGAATTTTGTAATCATAAATATCTGTCGATTTCCTTATTCTTTGTTATCTGAATCAAAGTTATCCTAATGAGAAGTCACATTTTAATTTTTTGCTATAGCTTTAGATTTTACTGTATAATTTACATATTTTGTTATTCATTAGGATTTAAAAGTGTAAATTCTTCGTCCTTGTCATCATGAGCGACTATTAATGAGTGCGAAAGTAACGCAAAAATTACTTTTGATTTTCTTGCTGAAATGACTACACTACACTACAGGTCAGAGCTTAGTTGCGTTTGCGTTTAATAAGAGAGTCAAAGTTTAATATGAAGGAAGTTTAACTTTGACCGACGCAGGTACAAATACGGTGACAATAACCTCCAAGGCCAGTACAGGCATCATAGTAACTAACAAAAATTTCAAAAAACAGTGGCTAAATTCTTGACGAACATGCGTGCTGCGGTTCAGTACAGAGCAAAACAAGTGAGATGTTCCTAGATTCGTTTATTTTACTTCCTGTAATAGCCTTTCGATGGAACTTGTATTGTAGTTCAGTGCGCTCTGATTTATCTTCATATTTTGGGAACGAACTCTTCGTTATTTCATTAACGACAAAGGAAGAAAAATTACCTACTAAATGTTTATGGTGGACTTTATCAATGGTTTGTGTGGAGGTGTTGTACGAGTTACTTGAAATATAAGCAGTGTGCGGGAAATTTCGTGCATGTGGAACTTGGAGGAGTGGAGTTCAATTCTGAGATCAGCCTCTTTACTTTCAGAGCGTATTTTGAAATTTTTGTCACATAGTTGAGTCTTGGCTGTCTTGTAAAATTCTAGAGAGGAAATAACACCATCTAATGCCCATCTGAATCATTGATAGCGAAATTTCATGGATCAAAACTCTTCATCCCGTCTATTACAGCAATGCATTAAGGATATGAATTCGACAGTCGCAAAGAATTACTAGATTTGGCAGATTCACATTCGCAACTTCATCTGTGTACTTAGCCTCTTACGGAGCCCAAAAAAACTTAATCCGGATCGACGAGTGTGCTACTTAAAGTCAAAGTCCACAAAATAAAAATTCAAAAAACGGCGTCGTATCACCTTTCCTGAGACATATTGCATGGCTAAAGATACATAGATAAATATATTCACGCAGAAGCAGCCTGCCAAGAATGTCGCGATCGGCCTGGTCAGGCATGAAGAAGTTCAGGTTTAACTTTATTTGCGAACGCTTACTGTGTAACGAACCTAGCACCCGTTTCTAAAGCAGTGTTTGGACTACTGCAAGGGTAATTTCAATGCTTGACCTGTCTGATTTGCATCTTACGAGCGTCATGATTTTCGCTAGTGTATTGTTAAGTCAGACGGAAACGCGCACCCACATTACGCAGGGCATGTAATGCATTCAGTCATTGTTGAGTAAATCAAGAGGCCTCTCCAGGGAGGAAATAATGGGGGACAAGATTTTAGCCTACAGCTGGCGCACAGGCTACCTACTAGGCTCTAGCGAATTTATATGCGTAAAGAAGCGATACTGCTGAGCTGAGGCGGGAGGCTTACATGTTTTGACAGTAAGATCACTCGATTTTACGATTGAAATCGCTCTCAATAAAAAACGACGCCAGCTTCCAAAGGTGAATCAGTTCCGGGCTCCCTCGCCTCGGCCCCCTATTCAAACACGGCAATTAGGAATCTTTTTTAGCGAGCTCAAAAGAAAGTTTTTTAGGCTTGCGTCCATGCAGGGGACCGCGTGCTGCGAGTATTGGCCGTGGGCATGACAGCACGATATTGTACTATGAGGACCAGCATTATTGGTGTTGACGCTAATGGTGACAAATGGGGGTGCTGTGGCAAATGGTATTGTCAAAACTGCTCTGCTGACACTATTGTTGCCGCTGTGACACGTGCGTTACCCTTTGGTAGTGGTTGAGATGTGGTGAGGAGGTTGGTGGTGTGATGTATGAAAAACAGGAGATCGTCGTGCGTTGACTGTAGGATGAGGGAATGGAAAACATGTTTTGTCCGTTTACTCTAATTTCTTAAATCTAAGGAACTAACACAATCTTTCCACGGAGTTGTCTTCAACTCTTTATTTTCAAATACGCAACTTCCCTCCTAAGTACGATGTTCGCTGGTACAACTGACAAGCGTTTAGACTGAATAAGGAGCTTAACTCAAAGCACAAGCAAAAAATACGGCCCCTCCGTGTCTAACCTTTTCAAGCGATTTACAAGCTTTTGACCGCAAAGAACCTCAGAAACTCACGAAATACGTGACAGAAGATGAAGAGGCTTAAAACGTAAAAGAACTGATTGACTCTCAATCATGAAGTTCAACCATTTACGTAATGGCAAAAAAAATATCTACTTTGAGGCTTTTGCAAACGAATGGAATACACAGTCAAAGAAATCTTATTCAATACATGAGTTCGCTTAGCTAAAATCTTCTCAGTATTTTGCTGCAAATAATTCGCTAATCTACGATACAACTATGTAGCTAAACCGTAGAAATTATTTTTTTAAACTCAATCTATCACTCTAACTAAACCTCAATTATAAATCTAACTGAGCCTCAATTTTGATTCATTATCGTATCCATTGTTCAGACTTTCTCAACCACGATGTTAAATGTTCCCGTATGAAACTTTATATTTGTGATTTTTCCCCACGTAATTTTTGAAAGCGTGACACACTCAGCCTTGGGACGAAGAGGGTAATAACACGTGAGCTGCGGCGAGTTATAAACTGCAGTTTACAATTTAACTCAAATTAAAGTCAATTTTAGAATTCAATACTGAATATGACAAACATTTAATGGATCGTGTTAGTTTTGATTAGGTATCAATGAAAATTAAGTATGTGACTCCCGGTGAGTCTGCCTGCCGCAATATGAAAATCTTCTCATTGAGAAATTGACGTTCAAAAAACGTGTCATTTCACAGTTGTTGATGTCGTATCTCGCAAATTTTCACGGAATTCACAGATGTCGTGATTTACAAAGCGTCGGATGTATTGTACGGGGTAAATTTAAGTGAGTCTTCTCATCTTGAAACGGACTACTTATATTCATTTCCTGTAGTGAGGTAAATCTCAACGCAAACACACAGCCTCGTCTTTTGACCTACCGTCCGCTTTGCATTTTCTCCGCTTTTTCCTTACGTCTTCCAAAGCCATCCAGATCAACATAAATCACGCTGCGCTCCATGCTAAAGAATCCCTCTTGGTATCGAAACCGAGCCCCATGAAATTGACCATAAAACGTCCAACAGAATACTTTTTAGAGCAGGACGCATACAAAGGAAAATGAAGTTTGGTTCGCAGTTTAGATGATTCTTCCCACAGTAAATCTCAGTGCACAAAAGATCATGTAACAAAATGGAGACGAATTCTGTACTCCATGAAGCAACTGAACCTTGGATTGGACCGTGAAATCTAGCGCAGCAATGTAAACCGGTGGCGCTCTGCGCAAAAATCCCAGCGCGTTATTGCATGTTCGAGGCTTGCTCTTTTATTGAAGTAGCTCGGAACACCAAATTTTCGTCTGTTCAGGAAACTACGATCGAGCAGCGAGAGCGAAAGTGAAATAAAATTTTCGTTTTTTACAGTGTGTGTGCAATCATGTCTTTGTTACTTTGTCGAAAAAACTCTTGTATCATGTTCGCGATGAGTATTTTTCCAAGCTATTGTGTACTTTGTTTAAAATTTAGAAGTTTTCGCCTCTGATAAATACAGACTATACTTTGTTTTTGTGTGAATGAGAAGTAACGCACACTGAAATTACATCAGATTTCTCATTGTGAAATCCCAAGTTGAATTTTAACTTTATTATTCACGGTAAAATATTCATGCAGTTACAGCCTGCTTGATCTGTTTGAAACAGAAACTGTTTCATTCATACAAGCGTGTCGGTAGGTCCCTTTTGTTGAACTAACGTTGAACTTGTATCATAAAGAGGATATCGGGAATATCTATCATTTTCATCTGAAGCTCTTTAAGTTCCATCAGTAAAATTTTTATTCTGGAAATATAACTTGATGCAACGTTTTGCAAGTAATAAATATGCTATAAAAATCACAATATCGCGGAAAAATAATCATATGCATCGGTAATCGGAAAAATTTTCTTCCACCTCTGGTGCTCCGCTTAATTATGTATCGGTCTCTGATAATACTATTGATTTTTTTCAGAACTGGACAAAATTACGGATTTATTTTGATGAAGTAGTACCAGCTTTAAAATTCAAACGCTACCACATTCCGGGATTGGGGCGTATCATAGTTTCTTTTTTAACGAACTACAAAGTCATGTTAAGCCTATGTAACTTCATGGTAGTTACACATGGCGTCCGTTGGTTAAGATGCATCGCACGAAAATTGATAGGAAAGAACCAGCGTTTTAATGCAATTCGTAATTGACTTTGGAGAAGCGATAAAAATTAGTTCACTTTTCAATTTTAGTTTGCGGTTGTTGTATCATATTTACCAATTTACGCCGATTATGCTAAAACCTCGCATAATATTCAATGAGTTCATTACAGAATCTCATTAGGGTGAGGTATGGGTTATGCAAGCAACAAATGCGGTAGCTTTACTCAGAAGTGTGCTTTTGTTTCAAACTTTACGTACGAAATAACTTTACGCAAGAACACGCTTACATGCGTAAATAGAGCTCGATAATCTATAGTTACGTATTCCTAAATCATCCAAAGGCACCCAATGAAAGTTGTACAAATCTAATTTGTAGGCGAAATGCAAAGAAGATATCAACTACTTTTATTTTAGAAACAGGAAATTAAACCAGCCCAAGCAATCAAATAGAAATTATTCAGTAGAAATATAACGTTGAAATTCATTTAACCAGGCAGTTGATAATGGCGCTGACATAGAATTATAATCGAACAGAACACTAATATGAAATAACATGAGCTCGACGTAAATCTTTTAACTGCAGTAAATTATACTATACTTGTTTTGACGCACGTGGGCATACTGCTTTATTTCGAAATTTTTATTTGATCACAAAATTTAGCAGTAATATCTTCATTGGCCTAGTTTGACTTAGGAAAATAATCAAGAGTAATTTTACATAATTTCAGAACAAACTTTTGCGTAGGTTATATATATAGTGCGTCATTGTGGAAATACCCACATTGTCTATCACGTGCGTCTTCTGCTCACTTGAACAGTGACGAAAACGTCTTGTATGATCGAACATTTCTTTAGTTCTAATTTTTGACGAAAACTTCAAGTTTCTTTTCTCAACCACCAATTTTTGAATTGCGTGTATAGAGCAAGACAGTTAGGATCTAATTCGCTTTTTGCGATTCAAACTTTCATGTGCACATTTTTCTTGTTCATCTACCTTTACTTCACTGTTTTTGTTATTATTCACTGAGAATTTTGAAAACATCCATGCGGAGGATGGGAGACAAACTTAGATGATCGCGAAACAAGGACTTTCACATGAGGAAAGTGGGTAGGAACGACAGTGGATTCTGAGAGAGGCATTTATGATGCATAAAATGCCAAAATAATAATAAGTTTCCCAAAATCTAAGTATGAAGAACAGATATTTAGATAGGAAGCATGAGCAAAATAACTGACCACAGCATCTCTATTCCTTCAACACCCAGCGCATGGCTGGAAACTCGTGATGTACGCTATGATACAATCTAAGGGACAGATGTGCGGTAACCTGCAGATGGCAACACCGAGCACGAGCGCGGGCTGCCCACAACATGTGGTAGGAATCCTCCTCCCTACAAATAAACACAGGGTGCAGTGCTAATTAGACAGCTGACGCTTCCCAGCTACACTACGAAGTACGGACCATGTTTTTAGCCCTACTGCTGCTTCTGAATGATTTCATTTGTTAGTGCTACTCATTGTTGGGGTGTGGAAGATATGACAAAAATAGGAACATTTTCCAATAAATTTTACATGCTAAAGGAAGGAATAAAAAATCGCACGTTTTGACGGATTTTATTTACTTTTCTAAAAAATGAACACAAAACATTTTGGTTCAGTTGGTTGTGAGCTGATCGAGCTAAGTAGAAATGGAATAAATACTACGTATGTTTTGTAATTGCCAAATCTAACTGAATCTTGTCATTCTGCCGTTATTTGGAACCCAAACTCTTTGTTGGAAATAACAGTCACTCTTATGCGTGAAATGTGTAATAGTTCCATCAATTTTCTCTGAGCAGCGAAATTCAGTTAATCTCATGCCTTGAAGAGGTTGTTCTAAGGGGTACAGCTCGTTATTGGGTCCTAAGGAGTACTTCCCGCTCTAATGTCTCAGTGAGTACAGCCCTTACAGGGTCTCAGGGAGAACCTCCCATGCATGTGTCCCCAAGAACCCTTCCCATTTTAGCGTATCAGGGAGTCAAGCTCCTTATAACGTTATAAGGAGTACAACCCGTTGTGGTCTCAATGAGTACAGCCCGTTGTAGTCTCAAGAGAACAGCCCGTTATAGGTCTCAGGGAGCACATCCCATTTTAGCGTCTCAATGATTACAGTTCTTTGTAGCATCTCAGGGAGCACATCCCATTTTAGCGTCTCAATGATTACAGTTATTTGTAGCATCTCAGGGAGCACTTCTCGTTTTAGCGTTTTAATGATTACAGTTCTATAGCATCTCAGGGAGCACTTCCCATTTTAGCGTCTTAATGATTACAGTTCTATAGCATCTCAGGGAGCACTTCCCGTTTTAGTGTCTCAATGAGTACAGTTCTTTATACATATTCTCTCAATGCGAACAACTCTCATCTGACAGAATAAGGCTCTTGCAAAAGCTGCCGCTATTTTCTTCAGAGATACGAACAGTAATTGAAAAGAGAACACGCTCGCTACTCTTCTCTCCGACGACCTAAACGAGCAGAGTAAGGCCTGCCTAGCTTGCTACTGTCTCACACCTTGAAGCGCTGTAAAACAGCTCGTCTGATGGTGGTGGCCCTAATTGGAAGAGAAGCTCTGTGCTTCCCATGTCTGTTTTCCTTACGAGGTCTAATTCACTGGAGGAAAATTCTGTGCCTCATAGGAAAGAGAATTGAACATTTGTATTTCGGAATTAAACGCGTCCCACCCACCAGATGTTTGGAATTAAAATGGACGCAAAGTGTTTGAATGGCTGTTTATCAAATGAATTTAGTTGGAGATTTTTCAAGCAAGTTTAATTTAATACGAATGTACACAAATGAAAATGTGTAGAACATGTTTTGAAACATAAGCGCGAGAGGCACAGTTGCTTTCTTGGTCGGTCGGTCGGTGCATATAGTGCATGCCTGCCGTTGTAATTAGCATCTAAATTCGTTACGAGTAGATTTTGTTGGTAAGTTTATGGTTTGATTAAAGAATAAAAATTGCAAGACATTTTACTTATTACTGTCGCCTTATTTGCGACCATTTGATTTTGTACGAAAGTTTACGCAGCTTAGTCGAGCTGAATTTTACCATTGCTGGCTAAATTCAATAAAAATAATCATCTGAATGATTTTTATTCAGATGCGATGAATGTTGTACGGAAAGTTCATTCATATTTTGCATATGGGCTCGAAAATTTCAGCATGAATGCAAAAGTTTACATCTCCTAGTAAATTTTACAATCAAACTCTGCTGTGAGTTGTAAACTAATGCCTTCAGACACACATACATGTTCAACTTGGAGTTGTGTGTTTTCAGCTCAGCGAAAATATGCTAGGCATTTTCACTCAATCTAAGTTTCTTTTGAAGAATTCCAACTAATAATTCCCAATTAAACTCATGTAATTATGATGAAGGGTCATTCACAAAGCTGTAAAAACTTAAGAGCTTCTGCATTTAGAAAAAAATCCGTTTGCAAAGCCACAAGTGAAAGCATTTTTAATGTCTCACAGTCGACTGCTTCTATCAATTGACTGCAAAAACATCGGCACGAACGAACTCGCTTTCACGCATAAACGTGCCGAGACTGGAGTGAGGTGAGTTAGAGAAGCGTTCACGGGGCGTTTTTTCAGGGATATTAGGCATTGCTCTGAGAAAGCACAAATATTTGCAGGATGCCAGTGCCCGGCGTACCGTGACTGCAGTCGTCTCGTAGGCAGTCAGTCCCTCGTCCTGAGACCTTTGCACATAGATTTGAAGTTGAGTTATTTTCATGCCCAATGTCCATGTATTCATGAGTCCTTCGTACGTCGAAGAACAGGAGTTATATCGAGGCTTATGTGTTGCAGTTTTACGATTTTCGTTCAAGCTGGAAGCGACTATTGTTCGTACTCTGGTTACTAGACAATTTTTCATACTCATTCAATGCGTTGATAGTTAAATCTTAAAATTTAAACTCACTGGTAAGAAAGACAATTGTTAAGTGTTGCTGTCACTAAGAAACCTTCAAATAAACTGCAAGGACAAGTTTTCAATCTATGAGTTCATGAATAATAGCAAGCTATTGAACACACTTCTATGCCAGAATATTACCCGCCAGCACCACGTGCCTCACTGCCTAATCTGAACCATCATAAACTACATGACACACTACCTATTTTGTGCCCATTATCAACACGAGCGTCAAAGCCCAACGTAAACCAAGATACAAATATTACTTAACGTTTTAATGTCTGGAAATAGCACACTACCACAGGTCTCATAACCCAATTTCATTGACTATCTGACATACTTTAACTTACGAAAACAGCATTCTGCCACAAATCGCACTGCCCGACATGAACCAACATAGACTAACGAATCTATGCTGCAATTCTGAACTTAACGTACCCCTACCACCGCAACTTCAAATACGCCTACAGCAACCATCATAACCATAAATGAAGAAAAAAGCCTCCATCATAACCACATATGCGACAACCAGCGACCACCACAATCACAATAACGGCAACCAGCAACCACGACAACCACAAATGCGCCAACTAGCAACCACGACAACGACAAATGCGGCAACTAGCGTCACCACAACCACAAACGCGACAACCACAACTACAACACTGCAACCAGCGTCACCATAACCACAAATGCTGCCACCAGCGCCACCACAGTGGCCAATAGCCCCCATCATCACCATTATCGTCAGTTCGACCATTACCGATAATGGCGCCCTCTCCTCAATCTTCGCACAGCTCCGAATATTTCGGCCTGACCTTCAAATGTTTCAAAGGCTTGAGTGTAAATATTACTCGTTCAGCTTCGCTATTCTTCTCTTTACTTTGCGCTTACGCATCGATGTTACATTTGAATGAAAATTTATACAATTCTCTAGGACAGGTTTCAGTAATTTCATAACTTTCTCAAAACCTTAGGCTAGTTCACACGACTTTGAAACTATACCAATCGTTGTTCAAATATGTCACTTATGAATTTTTATTCATTTTTCAATCAGTGGGTGTCATTTCAACTCTGCGTTTCAAGAGCATAAATGTTCTGTGGTAAAAAGATCTTCTTGAAGAGTGATTTTAAACCAAATTAACTTGAATGCGTGGCCAAAAAGTTTAGGGATGGACACGTGAGTTGTGCAATTAATGAGTTCTGCAATTGTGGTTTTAGAAGTAGCTCATGCAGTACGAAGAATCACCAGGCATGTATATACAGTTTATGTAACAATTATAACTTACAGTGAATAACTATATTGATTATAAGGAATTGAATGTGCATGTGGTAACGAGATAGGCCTGAAGTTTCAGAATGCTGTACGTTTCACTAAATATTATTGTACGATTGAAGAAAACGCTGATTAGATCGCAGTAAAATGAGTATATCTTGTTTTCAACATCTTAGATGCTTGGTTACTTCGTGGTGACCGCAGCCACTTATATAGTCTTGTTACATAAGTACATTCGAAATACGCCATATATTAACGAGATTGGAAAAAATCTAAAGTAACTCATTGCTCTATAAAAGTGCTTTTAAAAAGATTGTGGAAGCGCTTTTTACTATGTGATTTTTTTCTCAATTATGGTTTTTCAGAGTAGACTTTATGAGTCGTATCTAAAATCGAATACGACTAATAAATATAGATATTCTCCAAGAGCTACCGTAGCGGTGAATAAAACACAGACACTTGCTTAAACTTGCTGGTTAGAAAAATAATTGTTGATTATCACTAGAAAACTTTAAAATAAACTGCAAGGACCAGTTTTCAACCAATTAGTGCAGAGACTTGTTTTAAGTTTTTCACATTAGGATGAAACTTTACTTGAGAGCTCATTTAGCTGTTCGCTTCAGGAATTCAGCTGCTAGCAAGAAACTACTCACTATTAAAATGATTCAGGACTAAATACTTGTCAAGCACAGGATAAAATAAACATAGCAAAGGATTAATTTCACATCATGAAAGTTGTATACAAATTTTTCTCCATGCTTCTCTATGCTACATGTATTTGATTTTCAACAAGGACAATGCTTTCTCAGCAGAATGAATGCTAAATTGCAGTTTAAATAAAGATGTTCCCAACTTGAGAGCAAGGTAAATGAATGGGTCGGAAGGAGTGTAAATAGGCGGCATTGTGCTGACTTGCCTTATTGCATCCAAAAAATCAAGTCATTAAATGTACGTAAATTCTAATGCAGCAAACTTAATTACTGTGTGCGTGACCAGGCACTCATTGCTAATGTTGTATTTTGCACAGCACGGCGTTGAAGATTCATCAGGCGTAGAACATAAAGAAAAATATCCCATTCTGTTTTCGAAAATGTTCACGACCTGCAAGTTTTTGATTCACTTATACCTTGAGCAGCTCTGCTAGAGCAAAAAAATAAATAAATAAAACAACTGTGAACAATACGATGTCAGGAGTCCAATATTTACTTCATTTATGAAGAGCTGCTTGTAAAATGTAATTTTTTAAATTTAGCGTCACAGAATCGACGGACGCTGCCATTGATTAGCATTAAAATTGTCTGCGTAAACAATTCACGACAATGAATAGTTCAAGAACTTCATGTGCATTCGAGTCTTCATATGCATTTATGGATTCTTGATCAAAGCTGCATTCATGAAGAGAAATTTAAGAATATTTAAAATAAATAACACTACACTTCTTGCACATGATGGGTTATTAAGCTGAAGGTTGATACGTACACGTATTGTAGGACACAAATAATGATCGACAACAGTTTTTAGTAAGTACATTATTGTGTCTGCTAGTATGATTATTATTCCCATGATAATTACCCCTATGGATTTTATTACGAGTATATTATGATTTCAGTTTGGTTAGCATTACGCAACATATTACTTGGAATGCGAGTTCTACTTAGCTAAACAGTCGGATTTAGATACATTGTTATAGAATGAAGGTACTGGTGCTTGTGCGTTACAATTCATGACTCTACATGAGTTTTTTGGTCCTTGTGTGTGTGATTGGCGTCGGATGACACGGAACTTAGTATCAAATCAAGATTGGGCCGTTTCGTTCGCTTCTGTTGCCATTTTCTATATTATTGTGTTCTATGTTGAGTTCAGGGTGTTTAAAAAAATGTGTACCACACTTTCAAATGCAACAAAATAGAAATGCATAACCAATTTTAGCATAGTAGGTCTCATTGGATGGAGAAAATAATTTTCTATCACATCCTTGTCAGACTTTTCCAAATGAAGAATAACTTTTGCACTCAAAAAAAAAAACAAAAATAAAAAACAACGATCTAAACAATCTGGTTTATTGAGAGTGTGTAATTGAAATTTGTAGGGATAAAAGTTCGAATCCTTTCGCAGGACGTATGTAAATTATTTCATCGAAACGAAAATCTTTGATTTTCTTGAATCATCGTGGAAATCAAATTATTATTTCCTTGAATTCTTGCAGATCTTTTTCTTCCACTTTTAGTCTTGTTCAAATTGGGCACAGTTCCTTCATTATCAAATTCGCGCCCATTGCGATATATGGTAAGTTTGGTTGGAGATGAGCTGCCAGGAAAATCTTCTGAAAATAACTGGGACCCCTGTTGCTAGCTTCTTGTTTGAATGCAGCTATTAATTATAAAAAATCGCTGATCCTTTGTTAGTCGCATCTTAAAAGGATTGGATCAATTTTTCTAAAATTACAGAGTTGATTACTGTGCATTTCATAAGATAACTGTACCCTGTGCTAAGGATGCGATAAGAATTAATTTCTGTATCCCATGAGACCAAGTATGTTAAAATCGATTCACTTTTTTAAATGTTATTAACATTTAAAAGTGAGGTATGCATTTTTTAAAAACCCTGTATAATCCCCTCGCAGCAGTCGGCTAAATATTTACTTGGCCAAAATCTAAAGTCTACGGAGGACGAACTTCGCGCTTAAGTTTTTTTATGGGAGGACGAGTGTTAATAATGTAACATCAAGTTGATGTTAATACCAAAACCTAGGATACAACAAATTTCAAGCTGAGTTAGCTAGGACCATAATTTTAGTAGTAACGAAAAAAATCGGATATTTATTAGAAGCAAGTGTACAACCTAACCCGTGTGAGCACTTAAACTTGACTGAATGTGGTTACCATTTTCATATTTTTACCATTAATATTACAAATCTTATTTTTCTTTCAAAAATGAGGTAAACAAAAAGTGACACGCAGGCAGATATTGTTCATTAACCGGTGTTATAAAAATATAGAGAGGCATAGTAAAGACGGTCGCTGAAAACTAGCTGCTGCGCGCCTCAACGACAAATATGCTAACATGCCATCAAAGTCATTTTATTCTCATGCGAAATTCATGAAAAGCAATATAAATTTCAGTCAAAGTTCAACCATAAACACTAAAATCGGGTATGATATAATACAGATACATTTACAGAGTAGAATATGTAGCTGTTACTCAGGACTAGGTGAGATTAAGAATCGGGGAATGAAACATGGAAGCTATGCACAAAGTGCGTCACGCCTCAAGACCCTCTGGGTATGAAAGCAACAAGTTGGGCAATAACTTTATTAAACACGGGATAACAGTGAACCAAAAAAAGATGGTTAACCGAAAAAACTATTCTATTTCAACGAAAGGAAAGACCTATCTAACTTTCAGCTCGGGACCTCATATTTTCCCCATGGTAGCGCTAATTCCCAAAGATACAATTGTTTTATCCCTCTGAAAGGAGTACTGCGTAGATCTTCCATGAAGTTACTCGTACGTATAAAGACGTGCACTACGAACAATAAATTTAATAAAAAATGTTGTTAAATGCGATTGCTTCTAAAAATTTTCCACTGAAAACGGATAACTTTAAGAAGTACTCAGTAGGCAAGAAACTCCTGAAGGATACTTAACGGAAGTACCACAGACGGTCTTCATACAGAGTCGACTGTGCGGTGCGATGGTTCACCTATCCAAGCGTCAAAATAAGTACAAGCAATGGGTTTTTCAAAATGTAGCTGATGAGGCTCCGAATTGTGGTTCACTACCAAGTTTGTAGAGTAGCACAACCACCAGCCAGATTAACTCTTCTTTCTAATAAATAGGGGCAAATTCGGAGAGTTTATAATTTTTTTTTTCAAGCTCTGTCATCTTTGAATGCTTCTAATTGGAATAAAATGCTTTTAAGCTGAAGTGTTCTCGTAGTCATTTCTATAATTTCTTCTACGTTTTAGTATTTTTGATAAACATTTGAAAAATGCACGCAAAATATGAACAATTCTATACTACACGAATTGTATCTGCTGGCAACAAAAGCGTGCTCTACATGCATGATCTCTCGTTTTCAAACATAGTACAAAACCCAAAGCAATTCCATGAATAGGAACAGAGGTAAGCTGTTTTAAGAGCGTGTTATGAGAGAACCTATTGATAAATCCACACGCTTCGCAAGTCCATTGAACCTCGACCAATTCCATCGCTATGCGCACAGGAGCCGCCGGAGGGTCGGCAGCCGATGAACTCTCAATATTTCTGTTAAATATACAGTCACGCGCAGAAGCTGGCTCTGAAACCGAGATTAGGCTTGAAACGTTTTAAGTTAAAAATTTGCATGGCAGCTAAAATTAAAAAGTTGAAAAAATTGGATAAAAGTGTGTTTGGTGTGAATGAATGATTTTTAATTAATGACTTATTAGAAATTGTCCAACGTTGAGAGTCCTTTCAATAAATCAGCGCAACACACATAGAACTCATGAGAAGCATTGTTATCCTTGGTCGCAGCTTTTGCTTTACGTAGTATTTAGTACGAATGTTCTAGTCATTACCATGGGTTCTGAAGCAGAAGCCAGAGCAGTAAGGGAGAAATGGTGAATATTTTTAAGACAATCACTGACACTCATGCAGCAGGCGCTAGTCTCATACATAGGCCGATTCGAACGATAAAGATGAGGTAAAAAACTCGTCATTCATCGATGAGTCCAACAACCAGTGTCAGACATGGTGGAGAGCGAAGAACGTAATTCTACATTCCCAAAATTGTAAAATATTCCAAGAATAATTGTATGTTTGATGCTCTACTTTCTACTTTCTCAGCTGAATGAATATCTATAATTTCCTCATAAATAAAATGTACTCGTTTCATTCTGAAAATACGGAGCTGGTGAAGAATTCTGGTTGCTACGAACAAACAGCAAAGCGTTAAATCGATGAAAATACAGCAATATTTTTCTCTACGTTTGGTAAGATATCAAATGGAAATAATCGTAAACTATAGAATGGCACGGAGTAACAATTTAAACTTATAATCATTACATTGTCCCTATGATGCTCACAATGAAACCAACGTCTGGACTAAGTGAAAATGATTCCTAAAGAAACATTCGAAGACAGGAACGGGAAAGAAAACAGACCGGACTGAAACCGGAAAAGTCTACTTTAGTGAAACTCTCCTAAAAACAGTTCTTGAAGCAAGTGTTGCAGATTCTGCAGTGGTGGAATTAGTTAATAGAACCCTAAAACCCTAGTTTTACCCTAGATGTCGAAGTTATCAAATACAGTAACCGAATACCAAACAGGAGCTCAAGTAGCTGCTTGCAGTATTTAGCTCATGCTCGTTTAGGAGGTTTTTGGAATAATTACAAGTAATCCAAGTTTTTATTAACTTTCAAACGCCATTCCGAAAGATAAAAAGCTGGAAAATTTTACCAATGTGAGGCTTAATTTATCCCCTATGAGAGCGACAACATCTAAAATGATTTCCCACTCCCAGCGGGCGCAGGAGGAAGTTTTCTACGAAGACTGTATAACGGTTCAGCATTGATCAAATAAAGGCCGGCCTGACCGCATATCGTGTTCTCAATATTCCCACAGCATCAATTCAATGCCTCCTGCATCAATGGGCGTTATGACAAGCAGCGGGATCACGTTCCCGATGTGATTCCCATCAGTCTTTCACTTTCTAAAAGGATATTAGGAGTTGGGTTATGTGTACAGGAAATGGTTTAATGAGAATAGAATAGGGAGAATAGGATATTGGGGAACAAGTAACGTGCATGGATGGAATGAAAAGAATATAAAACGTGGGCACGCTTGATGTGCGGGACAGTGTGAACATGTTTGTAATCTGAAGCATATCTGAACAGTTATACTTTTGTGCAACTATAGAGCCAAAGATCGTTCACTTTGTGGGTAACACCAATTTACACTTCTTTAGCCACTCTTAGACAAGCTGTACTACAGTTATATCTACAAAATGGACAGCTAGGCCTTTGCAAGTGGCATAATATTGTCTATGCCAATGAGCCCATCATTAATTTTGTCTAACCTCTTTACTATGGGGCTTCTACGATTCCTGATTTTAGTGTTGCCTACGCACTGGGCGGCAAAAATCATCGAAGCTTCGGCGGAAAAGTTAACCTGGGTAATGTGTGAACGTCAACTCCTTCAGTTTTATAGTGTTATCCTATTTTTGCTCTCAAATATGAAGAATTTGTTAATTATCCATTTTTGAAATGAATAACTCTGCGTAAGCAACCAGCTCTCTCAGCATATCCATATGCAGCGAAGTTCAGAAACAAAGTACGAAAATTCCCTAACTGCAGCACACAAGAGTGCAATTCTGTATTCAAGAAAATAATTAAAATCTTGTATTCAGTTTCACCGTTCACCACGTTATAGCTCATCAACTGCCTAGAATTCAACTACCTTGATTACCTTGAACGCCTGAATTGCAAACGAGTGGTATAATCTTTACAAATGAGTTACGTACAATTCATTCTGCAATTCACTCTCTCGTACGTGCTGTCAGAGAAGCAACACGATTCCTTTCTCCATGCATTTGCTCGGATTGGAAGATTACAAAAATTTACATTTTTGACGCTGCAGTCCTGTATGTTTTCATATTCATGAATGAAACTTGAAACTGAACAGGGTTTGAATATTAATAACATGCGTGACTGACCGTGTTGCTCTGCGGGTAGCATTCAAAAAATAATTTTAATTACTTTCCCTGAAAAGGATTGTGTATTTGTTTCGAAATTACTCGCGCTGCAACAAATCAACTCTCATTCAAATTTACACACGTATACGACACAGGAGCATCTCCTGCGGTCTACCAAATGTAGTTGCTGAGCACCATTTCTAGGAAGATCTTCCAAATACATTAATAAGAATAATGGCAGGAGCACAATTAGGAAATATAATGAGAGTCACGTAGAGATATTGAGGCAGAAGTGTTCATTATTTTCATTAACATAGCAACACGCACAGGCACGTCTCTTCGTCGCCGGCACCGGGAAGGAGAGCCAAGAGAGATGGAGCAGCGCTGGAGGCAACTCACTGGACCCCAAATTGCCTGCGAGAAGAGCTCAAACGACACGCAGCAGATCTCAAGGAGAGACGCCACGTCGTGAAAATTACATTTCGCTCAGGTAAATTCAATGACTTTGGCAATCATGAATTCGCTGTGTCGGGGTTTTCTGCGCGGCATTTCAGATTGTTTAATGGAGGTGGAAAGATTTTGGCTTTGAATTTTTACTTCATTAATTTCAGATTTTCTGAGCTT
Source organism: Platorchestia sp. MABIK (assembly GCA_014220935.1). Classification (NCBI taxonomy): domain Eukaryota; kingdom Metazoa; phylum Arthropoda; class Malacostraca; order Amphipoda; family Talitridae; genus Platorchestia; species Platorchestia sp. MABIK. Next base: position 109,587 of record JACJUY010000660.1, read on the forward strand.
GTTTCAAATATTTCGTTCTAAGCAGCTCGACTTCACTTGAACGTGGATGACAGATGAAGGACAAAATATAGCCAATTTAAAAATTAGAGCCATGATGACAGTGAGTTTCACTTCAATAATTAAGAAGAGCCTGGAGAAATAGAAGACTTTGAGATGACATTCTCTCTGCCACTCCAAGTCTCCTGAAAATTTATAAATCTTTTCGAGTCTAAGATTAATATTGAAAATCAAAATGACAACATAAATTTTGGATTACAACAGCACCTCGGAGTCAGTTGTTCTACTTCACGTGTACAAAACGTGAACCACAGGTGTAAATTTATATTTTGTTGCAATAATTGGTTTTGAAAACTTGTTTTGTGGACACAGCCTTCAAAAAACAGTAAGAAAAATTTGAAGATCTGGTATGAAAAGGCTTTTCAAAGCACATCTATTAATTTAAGACCGTGACTGCAACGTTATAATTGAAAAAGCAGTTTTATTCTAAAAGCATGAAGCAGGTTAATAATTTCTAACTATGAACTCAGTATCAGATCTCTGGCGTTGTACTCGTTGCGTGCGAGAAAGTTGAATACGTTGCTGAACTTAACTCGGTTTAGATGCTAAAAAATTGCAAATAGCTTCTGAAATTTTCCGTATTGAATTATAAAGAAAAAATGAACATATTTCGAGTTGTCGATGTAGCCATACTGACCTGATCAGATCCTGCTTTTTTTGCGGTTAAGTGTTTTAAAGCAAGGATATTCCTTTATGTTAGGACATTTTTAAAAGGTACAATTAAATAGTCATCGGAAAACACAGAGCAACCTTAATTAATGGAATTAATTTTAATTTCATGCAACTTTGGCAATAGTGGCATGTGTTTTAAGGTTTATTTTTCTGAGCGACAGAGTTAATTTATTATTCAATAAACGGACAGAAACCCCTTTATAGTTCTATCGTCATGACATTGATGCACATTATATATTTTTTCTTAGAAGATCCCGTTTTTTCCTACTGATGGTGGTTAAACAGTGCTAGGTAACGCATAATTTCAATGGCCAAGCGCTTTAATAACATTTAATTTCTTCTGGAATAAAAATTTAATTTCTACTTCATGCAATTGGGATTACTGTTCTCATTTTCAAACTTTTTCTGTGTGTATAGGCACGACAAGTATTTTATTTTATTTTCAAATGCGGCATAACTAAGGGAGTATAACGTCACAATGACAGAAAGAGATTTCGACTGAATTATATTCTACAAAGGACATCACTTGATCAACGATTTTTTGTAAGAAACTCAAACGGCTTAGAACAGGCCGTTTGAGTCCTGTTTGAGTCCTGAGTCCTGTTTGAATTTGAGTCCTGTTTGATGCTTCAAAACTGCATTTCTGACGTAAAAGATGCAACAGCAAACGAGGCAGTATCGGAGACTAGCAGCAGATTTATCTGAGTAGGCGGGATAAGCTTCGCAGTTACCGTATTGAACAGCAGGCCTGTTTTGTTTACCTCGGTTATGCTCGTAAATTAGTTTCCGTCTAACTTGCATATCAAGAAAACATTTTTTTCCTCGTCTGCAAAATGTGACCCATAACAACCCTGCAGATTGTCACACTTGAGTAGCAGCACCACTAAAGATTGAGACAATTGAGAAGCAGCACTACTGGGGATTGAGACAATTGAGAAGCAGCACCACTGGGGATTGAGACAATTGAGAAGCAGCACCACTGGGGATTGAGACATTATTGAGAAGCAGCACCACTGG
>JACJUY010000660.1:112205-145594 GCA_014220935.1 Platorchestia sp. MABIK
TGAGACAATTGAGAAGCAGCACCACTGGGGATTGAGACAATTGAGAAGCAGCACCACTGGGGATTGAGACAATTGAGAAGCAGCACCACTGGAGATTGAGACAATTGAGAAGCAGTGCCACTGGGGATTGAGACAATTGAGAAGCAGCACCACTTGGGATTGAGACAATTGAGAAGCAGTGCCACTGGAGATTGAAACAATTGAGAAGCAGCACCACTTGGGATTGAGACAATTGAGAAGCAGTGCCACTGGAGATTGTGACACCTGAGAAGCAGCACCGCTGGAGATTGTGACACCTGAGAAGCAGTAGCGCTGGAGATTGTGGCATCTGAGAAGCAGCAGCGCTGGAGATTGTGACACCTGAGAAGCAGCAGCGCTGGAGATTGTGACACCTGAGAAGCAGCACCGCTGGAGATTGTGACACCTGAGAAGCAGTAGCGCTGGAGATTGTGGCATCTGAGAAGCAGCAGCGCTGGAGATTGTGACACCTGAGATGCAGCAGCGCTGGAGATTGTGACATCTGAGAAGCAGCAGCGCTGGAAATTGTGACACCTGAGAAGCAGTGGAGCTGGAGATTGTGACACCTAAGAAGCAGCAGCGCTGGAGATTGTGACATCTAAGAAGCAGCAGCGCTAGAGACCGGACAAGAGGGATGATGTCTGCATTTTCGGGATTGTAGTTTTGAGATAAAAAATAGTTTCTTTGCTTTTTCTGCACGTACTGGATCTTAATTTTCCCTCAGAAAGAATAATTCATGTGCCTGCACACAAGTGATGTTCATTTTCACCATAAACGCTAATCATTCTTCGGTGTCTGCACTCAATGAATTTAAATTCTCAATTAGAAAAATAATTAGTGACTGCAACGACATGATGTAGCATTGAAATAACTGCACCAATTTTGCTGAAGTACCTACTAATTTTGACGATGGTTGTACGAGAACAAGCGTTAGCAGCACAAATTTTGGCGATGTCTTCGTGAGGACAGGTGTTAGACGCACCAATTTTGGCGCAAGCTCTACGAAATCCAGGCTATGGAAGCACCATATTTGACGCTGACGTTACGAGATCCAGGCTTTGGAAGTACCAAATTTGATGCTGGCGTTACGGATCCAGGCGTTGGAAGCACCAAATTTGATGCTGGCGTTACGAGATCCAGAAGCTGGAAGCACCAAATTTTATGCTGGCGTTACTGATCCAGGTGTTGGAAGCACCAAATTTGATGCTGGCGTTACAAGATTCAGGCGTTGGAAGCACCAAATTTGATACTGGCGTTACGAGATTCAGGCGCTGGAAGCACCAAATTTGATGCTGGCGTTACGAGATCCAGGCGCTGGAAGCACCAAGCACCAATTCTGGCTGTAACAGGAAGCTTGCGGTCTGGGAAGCTGCGCAGGAGCTGCCTTGCAGATGGCCGGATTGCGCGCCTTCCAACGAATTACAGAGGATAAACAACGCTGCTCAGGGTCGAAATGGACGGCCGTGATCGCGCTCACCTTTGACGGCCGCAGTAATTGCCATCTGTTTTGATTTTACAGAGCTACCTTTCACGTTAACTCAAATTCTAACTTTATCGGCCGTTGTATAACCTCCACCTGCTCCTAAAAAACTTATTCAACTTAAAAAACCGCTGCAATAGCTCTGTGTTTTTCACAGCTGCTGTTTTTCAACGGTATTCATAACCGCGATTTCTTCTTTTTAAAGAAAACCAATTTTGACTTTTACTTTAATACTTACTTCATCGGCACAGTAATCGCCCCCAATTTCTCAGAACTTATCTTGAAATTACATTGTTTTATTCTGTTTTACCACAAATAGCACTTTTCACAACAGAATGAACGGCAGTGACCAATTTCAATCCATGATATCATCAATTTCGTATAGTAATACGTACATTCAGTTTTCAAAACAACACCCGTTGTCTGTACCGTCCTACGTGCCCAGCGATGATCGTTTACAATTTTTAAAATCATTCCATAGTGTTTAGAGAATAAATTGAGTTATTTAAACTCATTTAATGCAATGTTTCATTATCTTCGGGACGCTCACTGAGTGATTCAATTGAGTTTAACAAGGCAAGAATAATGAAGATGATATTATATAATTGAAAATGGAATTCAGTATAGTTGGTGTGTCTCAAAAATCCAGGGCCATCATCTCATTACAGAAATTAATGGGACACTATAGTTAAATTTCGAGAGTTACATCAACCTACGGTCATATTTGTTTACATACGTGATCGATTACCTGAAGAATAACGTAGCTTCATGAGCACGTTGTGCTACTGCATGGAGCTCTTCAGCAATGAATTTTATATGCAATGTAAGCATTGCTTTAAACATGTAAGAATACTCTGATTAGTTTTGCAGGAAATTGCTCCATAAGTTTCAGGCGAACACGATGTGTGTATCCAGCTAGCAAGGTAATGAAGTCGGACGTTCAATCACAGTTTGCTTGATTTACGGGAACAAAAAGTTCCCGACGCGCAATGAAAGATAATTACAACTGCTTGTATTTAGCGTTTTAACTCAAGGGGCTCCATTAATTTTGGAACCTTAATGCTGTTAGGTATAATTGTGTGCGATCTATTTTTGTTCGAGTAACTTCGCTAAAAACGCAGAGAGAGGTGTTGTTAGACCTCAAAATGTATGAAGTTTTTGAATTAGAGCATTGACCTGTCAGCAACTTTCACACCGATTAAAAGAATGTGATAAATCGCGTAAGAAGCGTGTGGAAACTCTCAGTTTTGAGAGCTCAAAATAAATTTAAATAATGGCGCTTCATCCACGCCTGACTTATCTCCGACATTCCCACGACCAGCATCATTGCGAACCCTCTACTCTTTGGTCATATATTTTAATTTTTACTCCACCAAACTTATCACGCATTCCAATCTCAGCTGAGTGGGTAGATTCCCCTCCGAAATGCGGACTGTGACCGGCAGTAATCTGCGATAGCGCGGCGATAACACGCGGTGACGCTTTCCGGTCACCCGACAGCGCTGGGCACCGACCGTCGATCACACCAGACCCTGATGTGGTTGGGTGCATTGTTGGCCACATTAGTACCAACAGACACCGGGTGTTGTTGTGGTGTAGTGTTCCAAAATATTCTCCTGATTGTGTAGGTTTTCTTCCATTTTTCTTTTCAACATAACCTACTCGAAGTATTCTTCTGAGTGTGTAGGTAACTTCCCCTTTTTTATATTCACATAATTTAAAAGTTCCAAAATATCCTTCTGATTCTGTGAGTTTTCTTCTACCTTTCTTTTCAACACACTTTCTCAAAGTATTCTTCTCAGTGTGTGCGTAGTCTTGACATTTTTCCATTCAAAATGCCCACGTGATTTATATGAAGAGTCCAGCGGCACTAGAGGAAACTAAAGCAGAAAAAATGACATTGACTCATTAATGGTGTTGTTTACTAGAAAATTACCAATGAAATTACTAATGAAATTTTGCGCATTGAATCTTCCTGGTTTATTGACCGCCTTCTTTTTTTTTTAAACTAATTGCTAAGAACATTCTGCATGGTGATGGCAAAATTGTAAACTTTGATGCGTTGAATATTGTAATTTGATGCTAGAGGCTTGCATAGTCCCATCATTCTGTAACCCTAACGCATCCTGACCTGCGCTGACAGAGTTAGGCCCATTAATTGTCCTGGACAGGTCCACTCTAATCAGGGATCATGCCAGTGGAAGCCACAAGTGATTATTAGGGTTGAAATAACGCTCAAAACTTAAAGAAAAATAACTGTTTGTCGTTACTAACATTACGAGTGGTGTGTTAACGCTCTTTACGAGGGGAAATATACCCTATGTGCCCACGAGTATGGTTTATCAAGTTGACAAAAATGCTTCTGTAGCTTGTCACACTGACCCTTCTCATTTTGCTGAGTGTACAAGAGTCATTCTGATGTGTTGCTCCGTAACCTGCATGAGGGACTTGATAGGACACGGGATCAGGTACGGCATGCAGATATTGAAACTTACAGGCCTTCCATAGTTGCGACGTACAAATCAACATATGACGAAAATGAACCGGAAAAGAGTCTTCGAGATACTACTGCCATGAAGAGGTGGTCACATCGTAATCCCAAGGCTATGCATACTAGACAGTTGGGTGAAATTTACGCTCGGAGGTGAAATCCGGCATGTTTCGTTTAAATTTCTTTATTGATCATGTGCTCCTCTCGACTCTAGCTACTTCTGAGATGTAAAAGGGGGCGTATATCGAAGACAAATGCTGAAGGTATTTGCACAATTTTTGCGAGGATTTTGGCGCGATGATGAGTTGGCAATGGCAAGCAAACAAAAACAGGCACCGTTGAGTACATTGACGCCAAATGCAACAGAATGTTTCATCTTCTTTTCGATGAGAGGAGAGTCGATACAAGAAGAATTGATTGTGTGCTTTAAAGAGGTAGAAAAAAAATATGGGTGCATGAGAAAATAGCAGGTGCTGAAACATAGTTTTCTTTCACGCGAAAGTTTGCATTTTTTTTCGATTGCCAGAGAAGAAAAGCAACAATGAAATAAAGCATTCGTTTTGTTTAAAAATCCCCGTTAACTTATGCGAACAAAGAAACCAAGGAAACGCGATCCCATTTTAGTATTCATGCAAAGCATTGCCTCGCCAATCTTTATGGTTGATGAGGTACGCAGGCGCGCTCAGATCTTGAATACCAAAACCAAGATAGAGCCAATGCCAATTACGAGCCCTTACTGAACAGGCCAATTCCAATGCTATGGATCCCATCATGGGTTCCCCCCTTCCATGGGCAAACATACTCCTACCCGCGTCTTGAATGGACAACGCGTCATAAAACTGTTGCTGACCCAAGAGAAATGAATGAATAAACAAAATAAATCATTCAGAGAAGTAGCCATTCCGAGAAATATGGATCTTACTGCGTCCTGACCGGCTTTTACTCGCGCGCATGACTGAAATTTGAATTACAAGGTACGTTCGCGTGAGAGTACAAGTACAGAGATGAGCTAGCCTGAGAAAGCCATGGGCCACCTGTGCCTTGAACCGTAACATTCGTCTTGCACTCAAAACCACAACGAACTCCTCACAAAATTCCAATAATTTTTTTAAAGAGAGATCGTAAAGTTAAGAGTACAAGAAATAAAAATTTATGGCCACATGAAAACAAGACTAGCATTTCTACCCTCTTCAAACGGCCAATTCATGCAGGAAGGACTGTTCCACCTGTGCCTCTCAAATTTAGGCCTATACACAGATAACCGACATCTGCTTAGGGAACGAACTCATATCCCATTAAATTATTCAAAAAAAAGCTGAAGGCCAAAGAAATCATGAGTTGAAAAATCAAACTCTGAATTGTTGACATCTGTATCTATACATCAAAATGATAAGTGGGAAAATTTTTGCCCTCTTCTGTATTTTCTCACGTGAGTAAGTGATTTAAAAGTATCTATTTCACCACACACGACGAAGTGATTAATTAATAATATATTATAAGAATCTCACAATGAGCTGAACTGAATTTTGCCCATGCAACGTAATAAACCTCTCAAGAGGTAAACTTCAAGCTAGATATGAAACTAACCGATAATGTAATGCGCATCTCTTTATATTTTTAGTGTTTCATCGTTCAAAATACCAGTACTTAATGAGAAGTAGATTCCAAAAATATAGTAAACAGCTCGGATGGTATAGCTGGTACGAGCTGAAATTAAACTGTAAAGCTGTCTAGAGTCGATGCCTCCCTGTGATTACAAGCATGTTCTAAAACCACATGAATTTCAACCTTCATTTCTGTTATCTGAGCAGTGGCACTTGGCTAAAATTCAACTGAGGTGGCATCACGAAGTTTTTGGCGTAGCACACAATGCAGTTCCCAGAAGAGGCAGGGTAAACAGCTGAAGCAGGCAAAGTAGCAGAAGGTCAACACAGGCCAGGCCAACAGAGAGTAAGAAAACTAACAAGGCCCACTCAGAAGTGAAACTGAACCTACGACAAACACGCCCAACGATCTTACCCAGAACCGTAGCTGCCTGAGGACACCCAAATGCTTGTCTCAAGGTAGGATAGAATGTTCAAGATGGCTTTGAGAATGTCGAAGCTGTAAAGAAAATGCATCCATCGCTTTCCAATCTAAGGGTATCTACATACCTACTGTATATATACTTCATCATACTGCAATTGGAGGTTAACGTACATTTTCAAATTGCAGTCGAATATTTTTCCAGCTGAAATCATTAATTTGTCTAAAAATACAGAAAATCCTATGATCGTTCACAAATCATAGTAAACTATTGGATGACAGAATTCTTATCAAAGTACACAAATGTTTTCGAAAACCCATACATATCTTTTCCTCAATGTTGGCCATATATTATTTCTCGAAAATATTACTTCCCAACAAGCATGATGTACTACTGTATTTTGTAACGTAAGTCACAAGCTGGCGCTGTACCCTTGGGTTGGCCAGATGACTGAATATGGGAGGTTGGTTCGTGATGATAAATCTCTGTCTTCTTGCTCTACGCGTCACGACGCGCCATATCGAGCGCCGAGCGAGACAAGGCACTGTGAGAGCGTGGACGTGGGTGACGCGCAGGGAGAGGGTCCGGGTGTCTCGTGTTGAATTCGACATCAAGAGCTTCACTTTACCAATAACGGGTAGATCGGATGGTACTGAGGAAAATTTGGGTAGAAATTGAAGGAGACCGCTCATGGGCCCTCATGTGTGAAATGAAGGCGCGACATTGGAAAATTTGCATGATCCAATTAAAGTCTCTCTGTTATAATTAGTATAATTAAAACTCATGTAAAATATTATAATAGCTTATATGATAAGTAAGTTAGTAGGTTTTACTGTATATAGCCCGTTTTGATAGCTTTTGGGTAGACAAGCACGATGATAAAAATTCCAAAGATGACGTAAGCACGTGGTGTGTGCTTCCTAAATGTTTAATTCTGTTGATGCTCTCACCCTGATGTCTGCCTATTTACATGTACGCGAGCTTTCACAAATTTTTTTTTTAAATTCTCATTATTCACCTCATTTCGAGAAACCGTTTCAACCGTTTACCCACGCTGAATGTGATTTAGAATCAACAAGCTGAAAATTATTAAAGATAACGCATAAAAAATGGTATTTTTCACAATCTAATTAACGAAAAAGGAATGTAAAGAACAGCTTGAAATGATGTGTTAACAATTTGAAATCAGAACATAAATATCAAATATTTTTGGAGCATGGAAAGATACGTAGCGTAAAGACTAATTTTTTACGTTCAACCTTGGACAACCAAATGAAGTTCTTGCTCGAGATTAATCAAAAGTTGTTTTACCTCAATTTCGAACCCAATTTACACAGATTTACTTTTTCATAATTCTTTTCATTGAGTTTTGATAGGGATTTGAAGTTAGAAGACCTATTTCAAGTAGATAAGACTCAAGAAATATGGAAGCTCAAACTGATGTCTGGCAACTAGAAAAATGAATACATGTAAACACTTTTGAGCGTTAAGAACAGTACGAGCAATTGTATTGCAGTCGAAATTGTTTTCGGTTTGGCGGCCAATATTCAGCTGTCAAGAGCAGTACGAGCATTTTTAATGCGGAAACAATTATTTCAGTTTAGATAGCCAATATACAGTCGTCAAGCGCTTTACGAGCATTTGTAATGTAATCAAAATCTTCGTCGTTTGGAAGCCAATATCAAGCTTTCTAACTTTTGCATTACACACACAAAAGAACACAAGTATCTGGAATTTCACAAAGTGTGTTCTACAATGTCGACAACACTGCACCAAGCTTTCTGAACGAAAAGAAGGTAAAAACGAAGTAATTCCGTGCGGGAAGGTGTTTGTTTTACGACAGATTTTATGACCCAGCAAGCGCCTCATTTTACGGCCAAAAGTGAGAGATGGCAGGCACTTGAGGCCGTTTATGGGCAGCCAGGAAGGTAACAAGACACCGCTCTATGAGGGTAAAACATACTTCAAAAACTATCACCAAACTCCCTTTGCTTGCGCTCAAAATTACGGTCCAATTACATCCCTTTTATACGGCCAATATCCTCATTTTCCTCCACGAAAATTTAACTGTGAAGACCTATCGGCTTTTAACAACCCTGTAGGATTACCAGATACAGAGTTTTATTTAAAAAAAGTTAATTTCCATAAAGCCAAAAAAGCCAAATTAAATTAGAAAATAAGCACACACTTTATCTTGGTTGGAACATGGGCAACCTGACATCCAGGGCCTCGTTATAAACATGAAACTCAAAAACTGGCGGCTCATTTAGGAAAGCATTCATTACCTGAAATTATTTTTGCCTCTGTACTGACAAAAGCTCTGACTTAGATGTATAGCATAGGCTTTGTTTTACCTTATTCAAATTGTTTGACTTGGGAAACACATCTGATAACAACAGTGCTTGATTACTTGTCTTTAAACCTTCGGTTTACTTGGAGAATGGCTATTAAAAAGCTTCAAAAGTCATGTCTACAGACATTACTAGAACGAACATGAAGTTATGAATGCTAAGTTTTTTCCTCTTCAAGGTGTTGAGAACATAACGATTTTACCCATGCTGCAATTAAGTGACACATCATAGAAGTAAGAGCTCGTCATTGATTTAAGTAGTGTTTGAATATTGAAAACTGGACAAAAATGTTTGTTCGGCTTTGTAGTTAGCTGGTATCAACGAAATTGTGTTTAAGTGTGGGAAATTGGACAAAAACGTTTGTCAGGATTTGCAGTTAGCCAGTATATCAACGAAATTGTGTGGAGGTATAGAAAATTAAAAAAACCTTCGCCCGGCTTTGAAGTTAGCCAGTATTGACAGAGCAGGTTTTACGGACAGGCAAGTAAACACCTGCATCCTACAATCACGACACGCAAATGAAGGGCGCGATCAATACGCGCACTACAGATCCTCTGTGGGTCGTGGTGACATTCAGGAGCGCTCCAACACTGTACGCACACTCTGGCGTATTCTGCGCACAGCATCATCACCAAACACAGCCAGGCATGCTCAGTGAACAATACAAACACCACACACACACACACACAGTCAGGCATATTCAGCTCACAATACAAACCCCACACACACACGCATACACGGCCAGGCATGCTCAGTGTTTAGTACAAACACCACACACACACACAGGCATCTTCAGCTCACAGTATAAACACCACACACACACAGCCAGGCATGCTCAGTGTACAATACAAACATCACTCACACACACACAGCCAGGCATGCTCAGTGTACTATACAAACACCACACGCGTACAGTCAAGCATATTCAGCTGACAGTACAAACACCACACACAGTTAGGCATATTCAGCTCATAGTGCAAACACCACACACACGGCGGGGCATGCTCAGTGTACAGTATAAACACCACACACACACAGCCGCCAGGCATGTTCAGTGTGCAGTACAAGCACCACACACAGTGAGGCATATTCAGCTCACAGTACAAACACCACACACACGCTGAAGCGTACTCAGCACACAACACACAAACAATACCGTACAACACAGACGATATCCACACACACGAAATACAACTTTTCCAAGAGCATGTTGCTAATCTGGCTCTGAGAATCACAAACCTACATCCTGTATACACAAGCTACACAAGTGCGTTCTACCCAAGCACAACCAACACGCTATACAAGGGTATCACACACCCTCTTATGACACGCTCACAGGCACCTACCCCAGCACACATGCACACATTGACAATACGTCATTTACCACACTTCACCTCAAACACACCAGCCTCCTAACGATACACAACATAAACTTTAAGATAACACAGGTTACTCACACGAACACAACACATAACGCAGCGTATCACACAACACATCCTGCACATCAAATAACACAACGCGACTCGCGGAACACATGGCCCGACACACCCTACACAAAAGACACATACGACACAACACGCACACATCACAACATATAAGAAATCCACACGTAACACTCATGTTACAAAACAACGCGTGGTCGCAGCCTAACTCGCACACACGACACGACACCCGACACAACACGCGCATGTGTTGCAACGCACACATGCGATACACATTCGCAACATAATACGCTCATAACTGTAGCCTCTATGACACGCAACACTACTCAACACAACACTCAACACTGCCCAAGGCAACACAACACACCACATAAAGCTGCACATAACATTACGATAATCAAAAGTATGCTCAACGCAACACACAACACATAAGAGACAAAACACACAATACAACACACAAGACAATCCGCCACACCCAACACAACACACAACACAAGAGACAAACCACAACACACAAGAAAATCATTAACACAGAACACCAGACACACAACCAGAAACACAGAACACAACACATAACACAGAGTACAAAACACAACACAACATACAATACCAGAGGCAACATACAACACCACATCCAATACACAACACAAAACGCAACACACACACACAACACAGCCACCGGATGCAGCAGCAGCCTCAGGCGGAGCAGGAGGAAGTGAGGCAGCCTGAGGGCGGATGCTGGAGTGGCGGTGGCGGCGTGTGGTGATGTGTGGTGATGTGGCGGTGTGTGGTGCTGTTTTGTGATGTGGCAATGGAGGCGTGTGGTGATGTGTGGCGTGTGGTGGTGTTTTGTGATGTGGCGGTGGCGGCGTGTGGTGGTTGTGGTGATGTGGCGGTGTGAGGTAGTGTGGTGGTGTGTGCCGGTGTGCTGGTGTGTTGCAGTGTGTCGATATGGTGGTTTGAGGTAGCATGACGGTGTGTGACTATGTGTGGCGGCGTGTAGCAGTAAGGTGTCAGTAAAGCAGCAAAATAACACACTAGTAGCGAAACTGCACCAACAGCTCACGAGCAACACTGCACCAGTAGCTCTACAGCAGCAAAATTAAACAGTTTAAACTTAAGCCTTTGGGTACGGAAGGTTACTGTAGTGCTAAGGTAGCTAGTGTCTCCAGTTTAGGGTATCTAACACAATTTTAAAGTAATTTAACTAGTGAGGGAATATTTTGAAATAAATAACAAATTTAGAAAAATTAATAGCGTACATTGAAACTATTTTAAGACAAATTATAAATAATCAGAACACAACACATTACATACATCATGTATTCACGAGCTACACAAGTGCGCTCTCCCCAAACACAACCAACACGCTATACAACGGTATCACACACCCTCTTATGACACGCACACAGGCATAGATCCAAATTTTTAAGACATTGCAGAAGCCTGCCTGCGCAAATTAGCATTGTTTACCTCTAAGTTCCCGCCACAGGGTCAGAGCAACATATTCAAAAACCTTTCTATTTAACTTGAGCAAGTTTTTCTAACCTTCATTTTCTGATAAGTTCGGGCAAAAGTCATGAATTATTTCTTCGAAAATTCAAAAAACTTTATTTTCAAAATCGAAAAACTTTCTCGCCAAGCATAGAGCTTTAAAGATTCATAATTTTTTAAATTAAAAGAAAGAAGTGGACGCTTGCTCAAGCGAGAAACACCCACACTAGGGCAATTTCACTGATATTTCAGGGTACTGACAATTTTTTCCTCTGGAAATTTTTCCCTGAACTGTTTGAATTTTTGGACACAAAGGGTTAAATCAGAATTAAGTTATAGTTAGAACTTAAGGTTCCGAAAAACTTTTAACTCACTCAAACAGCAGACAACACACTGTAAAATTCGATCGAAATTCAATTAATGAAGCAGCTGCTAATGATTTGACTTATGTTTCAATATCCTCATATCCACATTCATTAAACGTTATTTCTTGAAGTCTTCACTGTACTGCATAAAATTCCATTTTTGCGCACTCACAACAGTTTTCAACAGAAGTTGCCTAGCCCTCTCTAGCTTGACATAAGATCTGCGCGCCAATGAAGTGAGCTGGGTACGCTGTTTCTTTTTTCTCTGCGAAAACATTTTTACAATGGAAATGGGGCCTAAAACTAACTACTCTACTACTACTTAGTCTCGCCCCAAATCTCGAAGGAACTCAAAACACGCCTGCGCGGTCGAGCGAAACCCTTGCTGAGAACGACAGACTGCTACGCTGAAAAGATCATCCATTTAGTATAAATATATATATATCTATCTGGGAAGTTACGAACATACGTTTTGCTTTATTTATTCTTCTATTATGATTCTAATTTCATGTTAAATCTCTCTCATTATTTGTTTTATTATTTTGTTATTGAACTGTTTTTAAAATCGAGAGTTTTTAAAAAATAATTTTTAATTTCGCCATGATGCATTGACGCTGTGACAGGGAGAGCCTAGTACGATTTTAAAAAACACGGAAAGAGTATATTGAAGAACATTTAAAAAGTTGACCATCTATTCATTATTCGTTATTATCACAAAAGTGTTCAAGCTGTTAAAATGTGAACGCTTTATACAGCGCAAAATGTTGGAGAGAACCGAGCTGACTGAATCAGTGATAAAAATACTTTTGCGGAGATTAAGCTGCTCGCGTTTGCCGCCGCTCCTGTGTAACGGAGGTAGAAAGAGAAGGATTAAATTAGATCATAGCCATATGATAATTAAAACAAATTTAAGAAAAGTTTCACGACTGGTGAGGTCGTTCTTCATTGGAGCGCACACTGATAATGTCGTCGACTATCTTTTTCAGAGTTCGTTTAGGAGACTAAACCAACTCCATCGGCGCAGCTCAGCTGGAATTTTGCAGCGACTTTGCGCTTGGAAATGCAGTGGGGGCAAAATTTACATGTATGATGGATATTCATTTCAGTTCATGAGGGGATGCAGAGAGCGCAAAACACGAACAGCCTTTCATGTATTGGGTAATATTCAACGCTTCGCAGGTCTCAATTTCTTCACTGTTGCTCAGATCTTATCAGCGAGCTCTCCATGATGCTGCATAGCTACATGCTGCAGCATAATGTAAAGCAGCATCATGCAGCATCACACTGCTGCTACACGATGCTGCACTACAATAATTAGTGGTTATCCAATCTAACGTATTTCGTTGGCTTTTAGCACACATTGTAACATTTATGAGAGCTGTATATCACTTGAGCACGCGAGGTGATCAATGGTAGTGCATGCTGACGGACATTTGTAATATACGCGCTGCTAGCACGCTCATTTTCGCGCTTTCATGACGATACAAATTGATGTGCAGTCCTGTCAGCGCTTATTTCGGGGCTCCATGATGCATGCAGGTGTACTCCATAGATTTATGGGTACCGAACAGCCGCTGGTCACACTTTGATTTTTTGCAATGAAGGAATAAAAATTTGAAGGAATATTTTTATGTTTTTTGTACAGGTTTCAAAACGTGCTGTACGAACATGCATGATATCATTTCTGGTGCAAACAACCCACATTCTCTTGCAAGCAGACTAGACTGGGATAAATATTGCAAGCTTTCAAGAGTACGCAATGGGAGGAAGGCACAGGATGGAATACGCTCGTACGTAACAGTGATCCTGCGCATAAATGAACTTCAGCAGTGTGCACACCGCCGCACGTGTAAAATAACGCACGCACTTGTGCTGCGCAATAGCAGCGAATCTTTGTGAGGCGCACACGGCGCTGGAACACACAAGGTGCAACGCACACGCATGTCAGGCGCAGATTTACAGCGCGTTGCGAGGATGACGCGCGTTTTTACCTTCGTAATGACGGCCCTTGGCGGCGGGAGACAGGATGCCACTGACAGAAGCTGCTACCGGGCATATAGACACGGACACCTGTACGCCTCTACCTGTGCTGTCGAGTGCGGGTGGTGCTCACGTAGTAATTCACGTGAGCTTGCTTGACCTGCATTTTTTCTTCGAAGTTGTAATAAGATGAAATGCATTCTCAATGGAAGTACATATAAGGCAGACGATTCAAGTTATTATTATCATTCTTATCCGATGTTGAAACAAAATGTAAGCACTAATGTATACTTTTGCTCGTAGCAAACATTGTAACATTCCGTTGTAACATCTGATGACAGTAAACAAGAAGTTTATTATTTCAGAAACAAAATAGATTAACTATGAGAGTGAACACACGTATACATATGTACATACATTTGCTGCTTGTCGCCAGAAGTTGCTCTGTTCTACTAAGTAGATAAATTTTCATACGTAGATAGGAAAATTGATAAGTGCTTTGCTAAGAACGTAACCGCTCCTGCTTGCATACACAGTTAGAAGTTAGCACAAATGAATGATTTCAGGCGATCGCTTATCGAACGAAGTTACGACAATTATTGTTAGATGATCTACTGAGAACGAAGCAGCTCCTGCTGATATACAACATAAGAAGTTCGCGCAAATGAAGGCCTTCAGTAGATGACTTTTCATACGTTTAGCTACGACAATTGTTAAGGGATCTGCTAAGAACGTAACACCTCCTGTTCGGATACAACTTAGGAAGCCAGCACAAATGAAGGCCTTCAGATCAGTTTTCGTACTAGCCACTACAATAAGATCTGCTAAGAACGGACCAGCTCCTGCTGGTATACGACGTAGCACAAATGAAGGCCTTGAGGCCATCATTCTCCATGGCTACCTGCAATATAGGCTTGTCGTGTCGCGGCCTCTCATCATGCCTGCAGCTCAGCTGCTCACCGACACCGTTGCTCAAACGCTTCTGGAGTTACGCGGCAAGATGCCGGAGTTGAATTGCAATGTTTTCAATTTCCTTTAAGATTTCATTATTGTTGCATTATATCGTTGCATCATCGCGGTGAAATGTTGTATACACTCTTGTTTTGTATTGAAACTGCTGTAAATTAAAAGCAAATTAGTCATCATCAAAGACTGGTATAAACGTTTGAGATTAGAGTGCTGTTGAACCGTGCAACGCGAATCCTAAGAGCTTAAGGATATACATGTACATAATGTTAGGACAAAACCGAAAGAAAAACACTCGATGATTGTTTTCTTGACGTTGTGGAGTTAAATAGTGAGTGACTTAAAGCGTTAGTTTTTACGTAATTTTTGCTGGGAAAAAGGCGTACTAGGAATTTCGTCCTAGGCACATCATTCCTGATGTTCCTTAAGAACTAGAAGGAGATCCTAGATCTGTTCCAAAAATCTATTTCATAATTACGTTTGCATTTCGTCTGTCATGACTGAATAGTAAGTACGCTACGGTTTTGACCTTGCCACGACTTACGACGTTAGGTGACTGTCGTTACCGATTCAACTAGCGTTCAGTTAAAAAAGAAAATTCTTGATTAATGTAGGCTTAGTTTAGAGTATGTTGGAATTGGCAACGTTAGGTTATGGAAGAACAATTTAAGATTCTGTACGTAAGGCTTGATAAAGTGGGATGTGTTTGGTTAGGATGGTGTGGATTAGGTGAGAATAGGTTAGGTTAAGACATCAGGTTAAGTTAGGTTAGGTTAGGGAAAAATAGATTAGGTTAACGTGGACCAGGATAGGTTATTAAATTGGATTTTCTTATTACAGGATTATTCGAGTTGAAAAGTTACCGTGAATTTTTCAAACATCCACCTAGCTTTAGGATATCATTGACCATAGAAATTCCCCGGCTTCTGGTAGTGTCAAATAGATTGACAATCTTAGTGCAGAATAATTGATAAGTTTATAGCACTTGGACTCCTAACACAGCATCGAAATGAATTTGAATGGAGCCAGTTTGCCTAAAGCAGCACGCACGACGTTCAAACGGATAAATGAACAGTCTGAAACCGAAAATGAACGGGTCCTCGCCAACACACAGTTGCACATAGGATAGAATTATTGTTGTAGTTTAACTAGGCTGATTTGTTTGATCGTGCACTAAATTTCCTCTACAAAAGTCACATAACTCGCCATATGCTTTTTATGAGCAGCTGTTGCACAGTTTCCCATACAGGGAAGAAAATAACTCATGCGTTGAAAGAAGGGAGATTTTTAATATCAGCTTGAAGTTGTAGGATGAACGTCTGTTACCCACTAAGGAAATAGTAAAATATTGCAGTTAAAGAATGATTTCTGCAGTGACCAACTTATTTTTTGAATAATGTAATTTTGAAACAAGCTTTTGGACTAATTATTCTTCTAGTAAATGAAGAAGGTTTCATCTCGTAATTTTAAAGGTTGTCTATGGAAATATTATTCTAACAGAAAACTTTCCTCCAGTCGTTTCCACCTGCCACTGCAAGTGCCGAGCTTGACGGAGAGACAGTTAAATTAGAGACTTGTCAAGTCGCAACCCGTAATTTTGCCGGCATTGTCCTACTGTCTGAACAGATACCGTGAATTGAATTTGTTCTTGTCGTAGCAGTGGCAACTCAGGATTGTGAGACCACCTAGCATGGGCTGTGTCTGGAACAGTGTAGCTGCAGTGTTCAGAATATTTTTTATGCTTTTTAACACAGCGTGGAGCAAAAATTGATCGGTCGGAAGTAGGAAGTTTCAACTCATAAATTCATGTTTAGACTTTTCGAAGCGCAAAGACATGTAATGACCAATTTCTTGTGTGCAACTTTCTGCTATTGATATTACCGTACTATTTGAGATAGCTCATATTATAATTTTAATCGCAGGGCCTGATCGACAATTTTAGGACAGAATGTGCATCTACTCCGTCCACTTTATCATCTTGAAAAAATGGATAACGTGCTAGTCATAAACTCATTGTATGGGCCTCGCGTGCATTAGCACACTAATGCATGAGCAACACAGAAGATTTAATGCAAAATACTGTTTGAAATGCCTGAGATTTAAGTGGAAAAAACAATCCTTATAATGCGTATGTTCAGTCGACAAGTTTTTAAAATAAAAAACAGGTTTACTATTATAAAGATGGTATATCACTGAAGACGTTTTTTAAATAGGAAATTTCAGTACTACCAGTACTTTCTATTGTATGTTGTGAGATTTATCTACATGTAGCCATTGATCGTATTTCAGCATGCAATTAAACACATAGTCGGGTAACATTTTACCAATTATTTTGAAGGGAATGCTTTGTGATTGTCTTGAATGTACGGCAGATTCAGTCAAGCTCTCCTATAGTGTTCGAAGAGCATTGAAGTTTAATTAATGTCATTTCTCATAGGTCATTTATGAGACTGAAATAGGTTTCTCAAGTAGTTTGTATGAACTGAAATTCTATTCAACTTACTATATATAACACAGTCAGAAATTCATTTATTTCTACGCGTATAATTTTTCAAAATAATCTTTTCTTATTACGGCCAAGCGGTGCTTCTATAGTTTGTGTTATTCCACTCCAGACAGTCAGTGGTTGCTTGAGTTCAATAGGGAGATGAGAACTGGAGATTAAAAAGGCTAGTTCAAGTACCTCTAACCACAGCAGAGGTGTTCCAAAGAGAGGAAGGAAAAGGCAACAATTAGTATGGAGTTAACCGGGGAATTTTTCTACATGGTGTGTTCCCACACAAGATTTCCTGCGCACAGAAACCGTTAGGAGAGAAGTTCACGAAACAAGATGGTATGATCGTATGAAGTAGAAAGAATAAGGTAATAAAAAAAGGAAAATGATGGACCGGAAAAAGATTGTCCACAAATAAGCAAAAGCTTATTTTGTTTCAACAAGAAGAAGGCTAACCTGATTTTTAGCTCGGGGTCTTATATTTTCCCCTTGAGAGTGCTAATTCCTATCGAAATAATAATTGTATTTTCCTGAGTATCCCCCTTCCTTCACTGACTTAGAGAGCTTTTCTTTGCTTACTATGGAAAAACAGAAAGTAACCTAAAACCATTGAGAGAACTAAATCAAACGGCACGTTATATTTCAAAAATTGGTGCTACTATAGCGTGAGGTCTTCCGCTAAATATCACCTACCCAGGTGCAGTTTGAGATGGACAAATTAGGTGTTTATCTCTAAATTAATGGAAATAAGTAACATCCATTAGTAACCTAACCTAACCTCACGCTATAGTACTAGCTAGAGTTAGATCTCATACCATAGTGTGGTAGACCTCACGCTATAGCAGCACCCAAAATTTCTTTTGTTCCATTGTTCAAAAAATTTGAGACGATGCTACTTTAATTCAACTCTCTTCACGTAGACGATGACGATGAGAACAAGCAGTCTTCCATGGAAGTAAAGTACCTTTTCCACAGCGCTCAGTCACTACCGCCATTATGTTCCCAGTGAGAAACGTCCATGGCGATCAGTGCTCCCTCATTGACTTGAATCCTCCGTTTCTCCCTTCGAGGAACCATCTCGTGTCTCCTCGCGTACAACACAGCCTCGCAGATTGAACAGCTCCTCTCAGGCAAGCCAGCATGAGGCCTCATCAATTCGTGCATCTCTGCGTGCAGCGGTCACGTCACGCACGACGTTTTTCGTGCGTGCGAGCGCGCGCTCATGCATTGCAGTCGTGCAGCTCGTGCGATAAACCGCAGTCGTGATCACGATACGCGACCCGATTAGCACGATCGCTCCACCTCCTCCCAGCGAGAAGATCTGCTTTGCCTTATAGGGTCTGGACGCGGCCTGCGATACGACGTAGTTTCAGAGCAGGGTAGTGTCTCACCCTGAGGCTGGCGCAGTACAGTTTTCGCAAGTCCGTCATTTACTCTATTGTGTAGCAGTGCTGCCATTGGGAACTTTTGGTGCGATTACTGTATGCTCGGCTAATACTGGGATGTGTTAGTTCATTGAACGATGCATAGCTTACGGTTTGTGTCTATCGGTGTGGCACTTGATGGAAGCAAGTAGTGAATAGTAGCTTTAACCTTTATTACTCTGTATTTACTTTGACTCATCACAACCACAGAACAGGCACACTCGATGTTGCACGGTCAATTCATATTCATGTTTCACTCTAGAGTTTATGATGGGAAGTGTGTACTATTCAAAAGTAAATTAAATATTCGCACAAATTGCCTGAACTGATCCGAGATATTCGCACTTACTATTTTTGATGATGCAATCTGTTAAATTGTAGGCAAAACGTAAGCCGTTATCTGCGTAAAATATTTCTGTGCACACCTTAGACTGCATAACGTTAAGATGAAAAATTTTCAGGTCAGGATTCATCACTTTTCAGCTGGCTATGACCGTAAAAAGTGGACATTACCGGCGTGAAATAGTGTTCAATCGACGTGAATATAACCATTGCTTCACTGTGCACATGCCAATTATGCGCGCGATTGCTCAACCCTAATGATAATAACATATCAGGGAGCGAGGTCATAAACGTCAGCTGTCGTTCAGAGGAGATACATTTACTCAACACAAACTGTAAGTTGTGTTTTGCAATAAACGTCATCCGAGGTGAATTAATATGATCTAGCCATTGATCATTTAAACGGTTTCCTATTGCCTGCAATGATTGGATTAGACCCGTCATACAACTTTGAAAATCATGTTCAAAACTGACATGTCACAAGTTGATTCAAACTGAAATGAGTTAAAATTGATATTTTACAATATAATTATTTTGACGCATTAAGGAGGCCTCTTCATACCCTGATTGGAGATTACTGATGGACCAGACACCTAACTTTATAGTCAAGAGCCAAGAAAATTAATGAGTGACTTCATTAGTTGAATCAATGGGCTCTTGAATTCCAGCGTTTCCATCTATTTTAATTTCTTTCCAAATTGATGACGAAAATGACCGATGACTGAATCAGTCTATTAGAAAATGTGTTCTGGGAAATGAAGTTTCAAGTTCTAACATTATTTTGAAAAACATTGAGTTTATCTGCTTCATGATGCCACATAGCTTGTTCCGAACGGCACAAAAATGTAATTCCTCAGATTTGTGAGTAATAGGTTAACGCATCAAGAGAAAACCTTCGAGAATGTATGTTACATTGGAATGTCAGCGATGAAAAGACATTATTTTTGCAATTCCTCACAATTGTGAGTAAACGGATCTAAGGACAATGAAAAACTTTCGAGAGCTTATGATGCAGTAAAAATATAAATGCAATAGGGAGCGCAACATTTTTTACAGGAGTTGTTGGAAGGAGTGGTAATTAACTTAGATATTCAAGTTGCAACCCACAATCTTGCTCGTATTAAAATGAGAGTATATATAAATGTATTATCGCCGTAACACTGAAATACTTAATCTACCTGGTATAATGATTGCATTTGAGGGAATGAGAGGAAAGTTGTTGTCTACACAATCAGCTCAGCAGCCCCAGCCAAGTTTGCAAAAGTGTGTTAGATTTTAATGTTCTGATACGAGACAATTTAATCTCCAGTACACGTCAACAATTTGAAATTATTTACGTAATTAAGATATTCTTATAGAGAAGGGACTTGTAGGTCAAAGCGCTTAGGGCTTAACCCTTCAACGTCTACATTTTTGCATATTGTAGAGTTTTACAGCCACCGCCATAAGACTGGCACTGGATTATGTTGTCACCAACATCAGAATGATGAAGGAACTGCAATGAACTTCAAAAAAATCACTCAGGCTTAAATTCAAGCAAAAATTAAACATCTTAAGGTAGTTTTTCAAAAAGCACACCAGTGTCCTAACAGTCGTGTTGAAATAAGTTCAATTTTAAATGAAAAAATTAGTCTTATGAAATAACTTTAAATTGCTTCTTCTAGATTCCTGGTCTCTTGTGATACCTAAAATATACAAAATTTAAAGAACAAAAGAGATTGAGAAGGTTCTCGCTCATAGTTTTCTATTACAAAGATTCAAAATACTGCAGTTAGGTTCCTGGCTAGTTTTGGCACTCAGACTCAGTATAAAAGAAAAAAAACTTTAAAAGTGTTATGAAGAATGCAAGAATAAAATAAATTCAAAAGATGATTTAACCCGATCGTTTCTGTTTCGTACTGACGAGTGCTTGCATTGTCCTGTCGGGAGGCCGCATTCGAAAAGCCGAGAAAAAGACAACATGAATAGAAATTCAATCTTTATGATAGAATCTTGAAAAAATTTAGGAACCTCCTTTCATTTACACTAAACTTTACTTCACAAGTTTCATAATTAAATCTGTAAACGTTGGCTAATATCCATAGCATTCGTTCACCCAATGAGAGATTAGATTGTGAGCTATGTAGTTTAAGCCTCCATTACCCCAATAAAGGTGCCCACAAGAAATGGAGGAGGAAGGTGCCATTCAGTATAGAATTAAGGGAACGAGGAATCTATGCACGAAGTGAGTCCTCCACCATGCGCATAGAAACGGCAAGATTTAGAAACCTTTTTGAAACAAGACAAAAGTAGATGAATAAAGTTATGGGCGGTGAAAAAAAAGACAGAAATGAACCGAAAGAAGATACTCAGTATTTTCTCAGTAAGTTAAACACCTATTTCATTTCTGCAAAATGAAGGCCTACCTAACTTTTAACTCGGGACCACACATCTTTTCCCTGGGAACGTTAGTTCCCATAGCTAAAATAGTTGTATTCTCCTTCGGGGACTCCGATTGAAAGTACAACTACGTCGGGGCATAAGGAATGAACAGTTAGGAACTCGGCAGCTACAGAGCAATGAACTCATAACTACCTCCAATGTACCAATCAAGAACTACCTCTTATCCTGACAATATCATCATAGTTCTGTAAACGCAACCTTGTAGCCTAGTTATCTCGAAAACTTCTTCATCAGTAACTGTGCTCACTTCGAAACCCTGCGCCTTTCCAAAGCTTTCTCGTAACTCTTGCAGAACTGCTCAGTACTAAACGAACATTACCATTTAGCTTTTGAGCAGAAAATCGGTACCGTCTACGCATTTGCCAATATTGAATTTACCTTAATAGCACGCTTTGTACTCCCAGTGTTAGCTTTAATTACACATTCTCCGGGCGAAACCCAATCCCGGTCATAAATTGGCTGGATAGAAATCGACACCAATTGCAAATTTACGGTTTCTCAGTCTGCCACTAACGTCAAATTGCAAACTGGAGGTCATAAGCAAAGCTGAGCACTGAGTCCAGCCTTGTGGGAGAAGACCGAGTCCTTTAATCAGTAACAAAGGTTGTTTGGAATGCTGAAGGTCAGCGAGAGCAGTGGCTTAGGAAAGAGAAAGAGAGAGAAAGTGAGAGCACTGCTCTGTATACACACACTTGACTCCTGGGCTATTTACTCATTGTCCTTGTCCCAACGCTGACCTCTTAGAACGGTTTTTCAAGTCTATAGAAGGGGGTTAAAAAATTGAAGCCAAAGGTTGTCACACGATATGTGAGTAAAACGGGATGGATGACTTTTTTTTAAACAAAAGTTCTGGTGAGTCCTGTCGAGGATATTTTTCAGAATGATTATGTCAGGGAACAGTAATTTCTCGACTCTTCAGTACAACGTAATTAATGTTCAGTTAGTATATTAAGTAATCAAAATGTAAGACTGTGTTACACTTTCGTATTTTAAGACCCTCCGCCCCTACCTGTCCTGTAATGCTTGTTCATCTGTGTAGTCAGGTGTCCTCAAACATTGGATTTTTTAAAATTTTTTATTGCTTGCCGCAGTGTACTCTCAAACCATTATTTATTCAACTCATTGTGTGTGATTGCTATTGATTGCTTGCAGCAGTGTACTCTCAAACCATTATTTATTCAACTCATTGTGTGTGATTGCTATTGATTGCTTGAAGTAGTGTACTCTCAAACCATTATTTATTCAACTCATTGTGTGTGATTGCTATTGATTGCTTGAAGTAGTGTACTCTCAAACCATTATTTATTCAACTCATTGTGTGTGATTGCTATTGATTGCTTGAAGCAGTGTACTCTCAAACCATTATTTATTCAACTCATTGTGTTTGATTGCTATTACTTGTTTGAAGCAGTGTACTCTCAAACCAGTATTTATTCAACTCATTGTGTTTGATTGCTATTGATTGTTTGAAGCAGTGTACTCTCAAACCATTATTTATTCAACTCATTGTGTGTGATTGCTATTGATTGCTTGAAGCAGAGTACTCTCCAACCATTATTTATTCATCCCCTTGAACGTGTGGAGGTCTTTTCTTGTACACGCCACAAGTTTCGAAGAATTTTTTTGTCGTTCATTGTAATATTATTTGCGTTGCAATAAAATGTTTTACTGAAACATTTTCAACAGCAGCTGGTTTTGCATGGTCTCAGGATGACTGAGCACGTACTAAGAAATGTGATAAAAATTGAAGATTGTAAAGAACAATTAAAACTTGAAATATTTTCTAGAATGAGTAAGCGACTCAAAAATGAAATTCAGTAAATAGTTTAATCGTAACCAAAGTATTTCACTCTCACGGAAAAAAACTAAATTTTTAATAACGATCGACGACGAGCTTGAAAAATTTAGTCCTTCACTAACTTCACCTAACAGTGGTTCTATCAACAGCCGCACTTCTCAGTTATACTTGCCAAGGAAACCTCCGTAAAGCCTACAACCACTACTACACTACTAAAATCACTCTCGAATATCGTTGCAGGCGAACATGAACTACAGTAAAGTACTACGCCTCTCAAAATTTTGATTTCTAGTTCATCACACATCCCACCCAATTTGACCACTCCCGCTCACAGGCGTGTTAATGATTCGCCAGGTTTGCCGAACATCCACTGTTGGGGCCTCGCTCTATTCCAGCTGTGATGGAAGCACTATCTCAGAAATAACTAGTGCCAACGGCCGACCTGGCAGGAGTAATGAATGCCGCTTCCTCTCTGCAATCACTGCAATCAGATGGCTTCGGGGTGAACGCTTGCAATCAAAGCAATTGGGCCTGATTGCGCCTGCGATGAGATTGCCTGCTATTAATGTGATGTCCTTCGCAGTTCTTAAGCTGGAATTGATGGTTCTCTGCATGAACGAGTTGTCAAACATGCTTGAGAATGGTATTAATGGTTCTGGAAGTACGTAACCATAAACTTTAAAAATTTTTTGTTAGACTAGAAAAAACTTTCCTTTAATTAAAAAAAACAAAGGAGAAAAAATTCTCGGATTTTAAGTCATTGAATTAAAATCAAATGCTGTGGATTTTCCCTCAACACCAGCAGCGAACAATTGTAGTAATCTAAGCCAGACACAAAAAAATGTGAAGAAATTTAAGGATGAATGCCTTGAAAAATAAATTAAGACATTCAAGAAAACACAATGTCCAAAAGATAAGAGCTCAACTGGTTGTTGATCGTAGATTTGGTTTTAAAACTAAAATGTTATTATAAAATACTGAGATCAGTTACATTAGACGGACATCTGATTATTTTGAATTGACTAGCGTCAGGTATGAGGTCGAGAGACAAAAGATGTTCCCGAACAACCGAGTGCAGTAGACGAGTTATAATTAGTCCCGCTAGTTCTGACACTAGTTTCCTAGTACTCACCAACTTAGGCTTTAAGAATACGTGTAGTCATACCAACGTACTTGAATGGACATAGCGCAAAAGACTACCTAAACCCTAGAGAGCATTTGGCGAAGAAGAGCTTGTCCTTTCGATTAAACCGCTTATGTTTATAGAGCTTCTACCATAAGGTAGGCTCGTCTGAAGATTAACATTACCCTGTGGCATGGAGAGTAAATGTTGAAATTCGCTATTCAAACATCTAACACTAAGGGGCAACAGTAGTTTCATGAAGCCATTCGGAGTGGCCTCAAAGATGAGTTTTTGCTGGTACTAAACGTAGGGAATCGATCTCACTTGAAGTGTTCGGAATGACATAAAGTAATGGGGCCTGTCAGCTCAAAGCTCAAATCCGGAGCAGATCCCTTTTAATTTTACTGAAAATCGGCAGAGACAGCCGGAAGATCATAGAGGCCCGGAGGAATCGAGATGAAAATTATAAGACGTCATTCTACGTACAACGAAAGAACCTTCATGTGCTACACGCATTATTACAATATTTTGACTTCATGACAGATTTTTCTGTAAAATTTTTCAAGTTCCAGAGAAATAGCCAGTGAGGAAAGGTTAAAGGTGAGATGGAGTGTCATTAATGTCTTCCTCAGGGCTGAATATGGAAGTCCTGCGGAATATTCTTACATGACGTGCGAAGATACCATTTATAAAACAAATTTTAGGACAGAGATCTAATTTTAATTTTATCTTCAATCATTCTGCATATTAGTTAAATGCTTTTTTACTTTTAATACCATGGGATGGTTATAGCACACTGTAAAGTACCAGGTAATATTTTTTCATTTTATTCCAAAAAAAAGTTTCGCACTCAGCACGAACTAACTAATAGAAAGACATTGCTGCTCCGTCGGTCAAAATAATTACCTTGGCAATATACTCGCTGCTCAGCGCGTTGAGGCAGTGCTTCCGAGAGGTCAGCTTCCAGCTTGTATTGACTGCCTGGCAAAATTTTCGTTGTCCGTCGGCAATGAGATCATTTGTATGGCCGCGGATGTTGGACAGTTGTGGGAGGATTGTCCGGATGGGCGAGTCTCTTTTAACACTTTTGTAAGCCTTACCAAGATCTTTTGTCTAATTTTAGTGAAGCAGAGATTTCTGTGTACAATGTACTGGCCGTCATATCCATGCTAACAACGTCGTTTTTATTTACCGCTTGTGATGAGACTTCCGTAAATCAACACTAAAATACTTCTTGAGAATTCTCTGACAAACCACTTCTCTTGAATGGTGTGTAAAATTACGTTAAACTACTTCTTGAGAGTCCAGCAAAACTGTTCTTATTTTCCTGTGTTGATGAATGCTGAAGTCATTAACTTGAAAAAGTCACTAAATATACTTCAGTAACTGAAAATGTCCTCGGAAATAACCGTATAACTCTGAATAAACTCTTGCAAATTTTTATTTCACAGTGAAATTCTTCATTTTACGTCATGTTCTGAAATAAACTTAACATTGCTGGTATAAACTGGAGACTCACTCTAATTTTAATCGAAAAACTGCCAATAATATCTATTTAAAAAGTAAGGAATCTCACTTCCAGATGACCACGCGGTTATCAGTATTCCAAAATTCACTTTTCTATTTTAGAGCTTTGCTTTGTATCAAATAGATGAGAATCAAACCTTTTTCTCATAAAATTTCCAAGACAGTTATACGAATAGAGTAAGCGCTCATTTTCACAAAACGCGACGATTAACACTTTCTATGAACAGAAGTTTGACGTAGCACATCATTAGCATATGGTGCATTCTATGAAATGCCTTCAAACATAAACGTAATCCGACAAGTTGCGCCACCAATTCTAAGGTCCTGAGTTCATGTAGACCTCCCCTGAAGAGCATCAATGCTCGAAAACGTATTGTCGCACCAGATCAAGGTACACCAAATGCAAGCAATTCAGCACAAAAAATGATTTTAATTTAATGACCTCCATATAAATTACTCATTCAGTGAAAACAAGTTCCTGTCATAACAAAATGTCAATTGATGAAAAGAGTTAGTATTGAAAGCCGCAACTCAATTCGCTTCTTCACTCGAAGTGAACTTCTTTTTGAACTGTTGAGTTTTCAGAAAATGCTCCGCAAGTGTGGGAAAATACCTGTTCATTAAAGCTATTAACCTACTTATTTCAGAAGACTTCCATCACACACACACATACAGAGTACACATGGCTCGCAACCGGGGAATCGGTTAATTTTAGGTCAAAATTCTTCAGAGTGGAATGTACTTTTCATCTGAACTTAATTATGAGGCTGTCCAATAAGCACCCATTAACGTGAGACCAGCTAAACTGTTATCTCTATTACTGACCTCATACTGTCGGGAAATAACACCAAACTAATTTCTTAAATTATTGTTAGGGAATAATCGCGAAAAATTTGTTCCAAAAACTACCCTTCAGGTATCTTAATTTCAATTAAGCCTTCAAGATGAATTATCCGAGACAGGGCAAGAGTGCTTGCAGGTGACTTTCTGTTTTCCCAGGCTGTGATTGGACGATCCAATATCCATTATTGACGGTGATTGGTTGCTTCAATATCACGGTACGAGACATGATTGGCACAGAAGAGTGATAGGCGATGTCGTAATTAGTGAGCAATTAAAGCGAGTATTATTGGATGTTTGTACAAGGCACAGTCATGCTCTCACAAGACCTTCAGCGAAACCCGAATAATTCCTTACAGAGTTTTGGTTTTTCTTCACAATGTTGGCACATTGCGAGATGAAGCCATGGCAGTGACAGACGATGTAATTGGTGAGCAATTAGGCGAAGCATCATTTAATATTTGTAAAAGACAGAGACATGCTCGGTCGTGGCGTTCTCCAGTGATACACGGATTTTTTGTTCTTCCTCCCAGAGACGTTTCTCCATCATGAGTGTTTCGTGGAGCGTCATGGGAGAAATGCGAATAGGGGAAAGAAAATTTTGACATTTCCGTTGTAAGCTTAGAAATGAAAGAAAAAATAGTAACATGAGTTCAGACATCATGCGTTGTATTTTGTTTAGTAGTACTCCCTAACTTATAAAATAGTGCTTAATGACTATTTAAAATATTAAATTAATTGTCAGTTCAATCTCGGCAAGGTTTCTCTTTGCGCGAAATATTTGACTGTGCCAAACGAAACAAATTAGATGTAAACAAAATACGATAGCACGTTCACTGCGTGAAAGATTTCAAATACATTCATGAAATGTTTCAGCTCACTAATTTAATATTAAAATTGCATGAATCACATTTCTTCATCTTCTTCTAGCCCGGCGCTACTTTAAAATTTTATGTTCATGTTGCGTTTACATGAAAGTTTGGCTTATATAAAAAATTCAAAACCGAGCCACCAGATGATATACTCAAAGCCATTTATCAATTATTGTAATGAAATTGGGACAAAGGGACCTTGAATCTGAGGTTTCAGGCTAATGTAATTTTGGTCAAATTGTTGTCAAATTAGAATGCTATGTCAAAATTCAAAGAACGTCTTCGACTAGATTGGGTAATGATGGTATAGAGACCACGACTCGACAAGTGTTCCATGGGTGTGGTGCTAAGAAAAGTCAGAAAAATCAGTGCTTCAAGAACAAAACTAAATCTGCCTTAATTTCGCGCGACATCTATGTTTAAAATCTTAATGAATGTCATTAATTCTTTCACCACATCACGCTAACCTGATTCCAAAGCATAAATTCTTTTGTTCTTAATTCTAATGCAATAAAGAAATGCAATCTGAAGATCAAAGGTCTTCCTGTACCTGTTCGCTCTGTAAAAAACTGTATTTTAATGTCTTTTTGCGGTGTCTGCGAGGAAGTTCAAAGATTTTCTGCGTCGGGGAAACATTTTTCTTCAGTTTAAAGTTGTGTTTCGGGGGTCGTGAAGCGAAAAGATGTTGCGGGTGGTCTGTCTCGTGAAGCATACCTTCCGAGGGGCTTGATTTTACGATCGTGAGTAGCACGTACGTCAGTGATGTCCATTTTTCATTTTTTTCATTTTGCCAGAAGCCTCATTCATGAGAACTTGATGAAGGGTGAGAGATGTAATTCTAACGAATCTACGGATCTAGGAATAATAACCATTCAATGAGACCAAACAAAGAACTCTTCGAAGAATTTTCAAAACGTTATTTGTTTCCAATTTTAAACAGCCCTATTGCCCCATTTTAACAATTTTCGGTAAGTGCGCCGATTAAATCACTGTTACGATCACATCAGGTCAGCTCGTCTGAACTTAGTTAAGCTATTATTGAAAATTCTTTATGCGTAATTACGGCGAAGCTCAAAAATCAGTTCCAGATGCAATGAAATTTTGTTTGTTGAAAGGAAAAATGTGCATTCGTTCAAAATTTGTGTTTGGTGATGATTTTTCTTTAGGAAAGAGCCTAAAAGACTGCAGAACCAATTTCGTGGAACGGGCGTAAAACAGTTACTTATTATGTTACGCTTTGACACGCACAAGAACTTGAAAGATTTGAGAGCAATGTTCGAGTATTGCAGATGCAGTTAACCTATATTTCTGTTAAATGTTTAGTTCTTTTGTTGAGTTGTATTGCAACTTCAAAAATGAACTTGGATTTGCAGTCGAGTTCATTTCTACTTCGAGGATAGTCAGAAAGCAATGTCATGGAAAACTCTTATTTCAAACGGTAAGATCATCTCACCACATTCACCTTTCGAGCTCGAGTTCTTGAAATGTTTTCTTAAAATGAGTTTTAAAACTCATTGTACTTCATACCCAGTGACAGTTAAATTATTTGAAAAAAAAATGACACAAGATTACTTCGGCTCGAAGTACATTCTCATCCTATTCACATTGCATTTCTGCAAATATCTGTTATTCATCACACTTGTTGAGGTTCAAAACTTTTGCCTTCGTGGTTTGGACAATAGGAGTAAATTTTTGAAACACCAATTATAAGCTGTAATGAAATTCCACAGAATATTTTTTTTAGGTTACCGATGTCCTATTTCTTAAAGTACATAATAGGATGTTCTCTGAATTTCAACGGTAAAGTCTATTTTACTAAAACAAAACTGTCAGGACATGTTAACAGAAAGCGATCAAAGTTATAATACGCCAGTGAACTTCACAGTTTCCGTTTTGATATACAAATATGTCGTACGCTGCAGAAATAGTGAACCAACAGTCACCAGTGGCAAAACAGTAAATGACGCATAAGATACACATAAAAACAATGATACGACTCGAAAATGAGGCGACAATCAAATTCTATCACATAAGAGATATTAAAAGATCAAAGACGAGAATTAAAATCCTACATAAATTAAGGGATCAGAACAGATGGAAGAAACGAACGGATATAAGGAAGGGACAGATCGCAGGTCCTCACTCGGTGCGACCGAGCCCCCTTTCTCTGACTGAATATTTAATCCGACCATTGAATCTTCGTTACAGTCACGTGGAGTTCTGCCAGGCTCGGTCACGGCAAACACCCTGGAAGAATACCTGAGGACCTCTCAGGTATTCTGTCTCGGCTTGATCACGACTACTTTGCGGAAGAGTAATGAGAGCAATCTTACTCTTGCAACGTTATCCTAATGATTGCTTCTTTCCAAAAAATCGAATTAACCAAGCTTCACATCCGCGATCAGAGGAATCTGAAACAAACTGTTTACTCTAGGTGTAGTTTCGTTTCATTTCTATTTCGTTCTATTTTGGTAAAACAGTCACGGTTTTATCGCTTCTTACAGGGAATAAGGCTGTTGATAACGTTACTGGACAAAGTAGGACAATAGGTGCACAGGGTGTAATAAGTTGACTAGTGTAGGAAGCTGGTGTTATCGCGTACGTGCGATGTGTTCTCAAACACAAATATTGGGCATAACAGCAGTAGGAGAGATACTGATAATCATGAAACTTCAAAACACTGCCCTTAGCAGTTTCCAAAAACAAGACGCTGAATCTGCAATGAGCTGTTATACACAATATTTTTCGGACCTTTCTGATACAGAACTCGCCGCCTGAGGGTAATTATCAGACGAGAACAGACACTATCAGTACGCGTAGATCTTCTCTCCATGACATTAAATGAAAATTATTGCATTGAGTAACTTGAGGTATAACTCTGGGAGGTTTTTCTCAGTCGTGTTGATTACTGGTACTTGACGCAACATTTTTTCGCTTACACGAACATCTCCGTAACTTATCCTAAAATGGAATTTCAACTTTATAATGCTGCAAATTATTGGAATATTTTTGAACATTTTGTGAAATGAGTTATTTGAACATGAATTTAAAATTTTCAAATGATTATTTTCAGAGTAAACTGCTTCTGGCAGCGAATTCGAGTTTTGGTTTGATTGAAAAAATTCAAACGGTGACGGTCAGTTTTCTGTGATCTGATTTCCCAATCGAAATCGTACTCTCTTTGTTCGCATGAATAGTGAGTTGCCAGTATTCGGTCTGGCATCAGTTACGGCAGGGAATCTGGAGCCAACCGTCGCGGTTAGTTCGTTAGCAGTCGTCACGATAGCCGTTAACGACCGGCTGTTGGAGGGCCGGGAACACGGCGCTCTCAGGCACTCGATGCAACAGACGAGGATGCGCTGCGGTAATGGCCGGCGCACGCGGGAGAGCGCTACGTTCGGCCCAGGATATTGCTGTGCGTAATGCGCTCCTCAGCATGGAGTGCGAGGGAGATGGTTCACGCGAAGTAGGTATGTATGTTCTTTGAGATGTAGTGCGTGGAGGTGGGAGCGTGATGGTAGTGCACGAAGGTGGGAGGGTGATGAAGTACGTTCCTCCGCATGTAGGACATGGAAGTAGGAGGGTGATTACACACGAAGTGTGTTCTCCAGAATGTTTGACAGGTTTCTCGCAACGTATGATGGTACGTGAAGATGGGGAATTGAGGAATTTCCTGGGTAATATATGAACGAGTGTTAACGAGAAATTAATTTTTTTCATTGTATCACATGTAGTGACACTCTGAAACAACAGAGGAAAATCAGGCGAGATTCCTTTTCTTTCGCACGTTATGTTATTGCCTAAAAGATCATTACGCGAAGGTTTCAGGATCTGAAATTATGAGAGATAACCTGCACGAGCAACGCATGATTTCCCAAATCGTAATTTAAACGGAACTCTTGAAACAGTGACAGTTTTCACCACTTAAAACTCTGCTTCGTCATCTTTTACATTCATTACAATTTAGAGAAGTTAGTAATTACGTCTGTGAAACAACAAATGGGTTAAAAGATATATTATCCACAACCAGCCTATTTTATTACAAAATAGCAAAAACAATGATATTAATATCTTTAGTGAATATTATGTTAATATAGTCAATTTACACAAGCATGAAAAATAGTTTATCTAACTAATGTTTTTATCTTGGAATTAATTACTCTAAGATAGGTATGCTGATATCAAATTGAAAGAAAGTACTGTTTTATACTCAAGTCCGTGTTCTTCTTCACTATAAGTTATCATTTCCGTCTCAGTAGCTTCGTAATTATTGTTTTATCGTGTCCATTATTTTAGGGAGTGAATAAAGTTTGAAAACATCCTGTTTGATTTTTCCCTCACATATTTAATGTATACCTACTTTTCATTAGTCTAGTAATTTTAGAAGATATAAGACTCAAGCTCACTTTTGATCGCTCTATATGAGGAGCATTGCTGAAATCGTCAGGTAATGAATTTCAGAATTCGGCACCCGCCGAAAGGAACCTGTGTTGACGTTCAGTTTTGAGCAGTAAGGGATGATGAGCGTATGTCTATTTCTCACCAAGGAGTCATGGTAATCAGTTTGAAAGTAAATATGTTGTCAAAATAAGAGTTTCGTTTGTTTTAAATAAATATTTTGCACAAAAAACTTCCGAGTCAAAATTGGCAGTAGACACACCGTTTCAAAATTTTTAAATTCTTGAAGCTGTGAATGATGCGGGTGCTGTAGTCCAAGTTTTAGACAGCCCTAAGAGTCTTTTTTTGTTGTTGTAATGTGAATTTAATCTGTCAATTTTATTTTTCATTTGCGCTATGTCCGGTTATCGCATCATCATGAAAGAGCGTATGAATTGATATGCTGAAAATAAATTTGAGTGCATCATTTGTTAGGATGTGCCTGACTTTGAGCAAATTCTGTTGGATTTAGATAACTTTCTGCGTATGTGATTGATATGAGTTTCCAAGGTTGAATATCAACTTAGCTTTGATCATAAAAAGTTTCTAATTGTCAAGATGATTATAAGAATATTAGCCTGACGACCCCAGAATTAGAACTTACAAAACAAAATTATGATTATAACTATTATTATTTATTATTCATCTAACCAAAACTTAAAACTTTTCACAGGGAAGGTTGGAAGTTTGTCCAACCTTCATTACTCAGTAACTCGTGTTCATCCTATTTAAATTCATACTTGATAGCGCTGAATACATGCTTCAAAGTTCGGTGCTATAACTTTTTATTTGCTACAAGAAAAGGACATGACTGTTTTAGAAAGATTTTACGGCTTATCATTAACCAAAGACTAAAATTTTGCTCAAAAAGCAAGAAAGTTAATCAAAACATGTTTATAATAGTAAGTTTGATTAAGTGATCGGCTAGTTTCATAAATCAACACTTCATGAAATATCAAAGTGAAAAAACTAATACAACCCAATCATTGAAGGTATAATTATTGAAATTAAAACCCAGAGAACCACAATTCCTGTTCAATGAGGAAAATTAACTCACGCTAGAACATTTATCTAAAAAACACAGAACAGGTGAGAAAAATGTAAACAATCTACAAAAGTTTAATCCAAGGTTACAAAGCTACTCAAGATAAGCTAGTAAATTTAACTCAAAAACAAGTAATCTAGAGAATATATTCTAGAATGGTCACGAAGTTGATAAAACAGTGCTCATGCTAACCATGCCAAGTTCGATCAGTATTAATAAGTACATTATGGCTGGATGTGACTAGTGATTGGAGTAAGCAGACCGGGTCTCAGGGCACGACTCAATTAGCTGCAACACACGTGAGAGAGAGCTGATTTTATTTGTGCTAATATCGTGAGCTCTGATAATATTTGTATTCATATGTTGAGGGCTCTTAAAATCTGTACTGTTATGATGAATGCTAATAATATCTGAATTAATATGTTGAGGGCT
>JACJUY010000660.1:146138-205240 GCA_014220935.1 Platorchestia sp. MABIK
CTTCTGAAAGCCTAAATTTATATTACAGTATTTGAGAGAATGAAGTTAAGATAATTTAGATCAGGAAGATTCCAGTCCAGATGCACATGCTTCCGGTTTTCAAATGGAATGTAAAACCTCCAGAAAACAAATCAGTCGCAAATGCGCATAGATCTCGTGCAATATATTATTTTCTCGAGTGGAAAAAAATTGGCAAAAAACGCATTTGCACAAGGTCTTGAAATCACTGCTGTGGGCATCCTATTTCGTTTAAAAGAAAAACAGTTATTTAAAAATTGATATGAAGACGTCGGTTTCCAAGAAATTCTTTCGTCAAATTGATTAATTTTTTAGAAATTTAGTAAAGTTTATCGTCAACTTTTATGAGTATTGAGGGCAAAAAATGTTTGGCTTATGATATAACACTCGTAATCATGAGTTATCTATTAAAAAATATTTTCAACCATTTCATGCACGAAGAAATTATAATTATGAATATCTAACCATATATTGCTTTGTCTGTGTTCAGAGGAGACGTAAATTTTATGTTTATAACAGTATAAAAACACAATTGCACCGTATTTTAAGAGTTGGTGAAGTTGAAATCACATTATCATTAATACAGTACATTTTGCGATTCTGAAAATGTCGCTGGAGTAATAAATCTACACTGAAAGTACTTACTTCTCAAATTAGGTTGATTATATTCATCACAGTTATTCTCATTATTTTCATCCATAACAGTAGCGAATGTTATATAAATTTTACGACCACCATGTTATTAAAACTAGTTTGCAGACGTCATGGGATCTGCAAAAACATCCACAAATCTTCAAATCACCTAAGCTGCCTGAGCACCACATGGAATGTTGAGAAAAGATGATCTACCATTCCCGACGGAAGAATGTCCAAGCCAGGACAAACAGACGGCGCACTGTAATTGAGCACCGCGGTCAAAAGCTCAGCCAACACTCATGGTTGGTTGGTCACGCTACAACGGTGCCACCGAGCGCGCTCTGTACCTCAGTAAGCATGATCTACGCGAGCGCTGGCGGCCTGCCTTCAGTCACGCTCCAGCACAAGGATTTTTAGATCGGCCTTTTTCGTAGAAGAATTCTCAAATTTAGCATTTTTCAACGAATTTATACTGTGAAAAGGACTCCGTCAGAAACAACCCTGCAGAGATGCCATTCGTAGGCACAGTGCTTTTTAGTGTCAAGTGTGTTTGAAAACAGGCTAAGTTTGATCATTTTGGTCGTTAAAAAAGCCAGTGCAACTCAGTCCAGCACTAGTATTGGAGACGAGTCCTGCCCATAATGTCGGATAACGCCACCAGTGACATGTGGTCGTGGGCTGCTGAATGGAACTCCGAAGAAACACTGAGCTTCATAACTTAGGCAGGGGCGTCGGACTTGGCCTGGTTACGAAAGCTGATTAATTCTTCTTACGGAATTTTACGTGTCAATCTTCATTTTAAAAGTGATTTTCATTTCACGAGAAATTTTGAGTATCCAATAATAATTTCCGTATGAACTAATAACCGACTTTTCAAGTTTCGAAGAGTAATTTCTTTGATAAATATTATAAAATAATTAGTCTCCTTTCGTCAGAATTTAAGAAATTACACACTGGTCTTTAATGGGTTCTATTCAGATGAGTTATCATCGTTTACTGAAAATTTCTCTCAACACAATTGAAAATGAATGCTAGAATATGTTCATGATGGCTTCAGGGAGACTCGGTTAATGTTAAGAAGTTAAAATGTCTTAACAGGTTTGAGAAGGAAAGAAAACAAGAATTTAGCCAAGGAAATAATTGCAAGGCGAGCTGTTTGCCGGGAAGCAGACAGGCGCTCCGGGCTAATGGTATTAGCAACAATTATAGTGACTCGAACAACAACCTTAACATTCACTTAAATCTGGCCGGAATGGGTGAAAATTGACATGGTCTGGAATGCGTGGAAATAACGAAACAGTTGAGGAAATGAGAGAAAAAGTTGGAAACTCTTGTAATGATGAAACACGGAGAGGCTGAAAAAAATATTGATGCTAAGTGTTAATTTACGAAAATATCACAAATTGAGCAATAGAAATAATCACTTAGAGGATTTCTTCACATTCGACGTGGCAACTGAAGAAAAAACACTTAATGAACGTTTTTAAGTAAAAACTAGTTGCGAGAAGAAAAACTTTCAAAGCAAAGTGAAAGTCGGTAGCAACACAAATGAAATTGAAAAAACCTCAATGAAATTAAAAACCTTAAAACCTGAAAAAGTCCTTTAGAAGTAACGAAATAAAAAGTGCGGATTTTCTTAACGAAGAAATGAAACGTAAGAACCTGTACCGTAAAGAAGTTACACATGAACCTGTAGAATACATGAAGAAAAAATCAGCTGTGGACAGTTAATTTTAAAAATATACCAACAACATTTGGATACGACACGCATGGCTGATGGGCTTGATTTTTGAGTAAATTTAGAGAGTGATTTAAATACCAGCGGTGTTGGAATTGAAGCAGGGGGTGGAGCGGAGGTTCTTTGTTCCAATCCCAGCCTTGGGCTTGAAGTCGAGGGTCGAGTGTGAGCTCGAGCGTAGATGGCAGCCTTGGCTGGCAAAACTTCGAGCAGGGACAATGGGACGGATTGAAGAAACAAAACAAAGAAAAAGGATGTGGGTTATTTTCGTGACAAGAAAAATATCTACCGACACACAACAATACCGAGGACACAAGCAACAGCTGGTAGAGTGGCTCACCAGCTGCAATTTCAGCATCCGGGAGGGAGAAAATGATTGACTAGTGATTATCACGGTTATAAACAGAACGCTAACCGCCACTCAGACAAATTCCACGGCTACTAGTACATGTAAGTATCATATGTTATGACTATTAAAACTTTCATTTGCATGAATGCGAAGGCATGTAATTGAGCAAACAGTGTCCATTGACCGCAGCACAAGCACCATCATTATACGATGCTCAGAAGCGATGCGAAGAAGTTAGGAGCAGCGCAAGGGAGTCGCAACACTCGTGCCCTCTGGTCTGGACGACAGTAGTGGCGGGAGTACCCTCAGGCACCAACAGCTGCGGCAACAACACGAACAACCCCTGCGGCACGGCAACACCGCCTCCTCAAATCACTGCGTAGCTTCTTCAGACTTGCCTGCCAGCCACTCAGCCAGCCGCCAGCCAGTCAGCCAGCCATGCCCCGCAGCCACTCACCTGACGCGGGCTACCCACACTCTCACCGCTCTCACACATCCTCCTTCCTTTTTCTGTGCGATCGTTTTATTTTGCGAGGTTTTCTGGGGCCGCGGTCCTTCCTGCTCCCACGCCCCTCAACTCCTAAATCTCAACCGTCGCTCTACATTGTTTCTAGTTTCTTTGGCGTTACTATCACACAACGCTCGCCCTCAAGGCTTCCAGCACCGTGCTCGAATTTATTTTACTGCCGTGTTATTTGAGATTTCTTAAATGAAGAAGTTAAACAGGCATGTAATGTTTAGGGTCATAAAATAACGCAATGCAGTAGCCATGCATGGAAGTGTAAGCAAATTTGTTATTTCATGCTAGTTCAATTTTGAATTAAAAACTGACTGATAAATAAATTTGAGGCACATTAAAGTCGTGACAACATTAACAAACTTTTCTGCAGTAAAGAAGAGTGACGTACGAGAGATTAAACGTTTGCGCTGCAGTCATATTACCTCTCTGCTGTATATTTATTTAATCGGTGAGCTAACTTTGAGCCTTCATAACAATTACGTGAAGTGTTTATAGCGAGACGGATAAAATAGTAAAGAAATAAGGGACAAATTCACGAGCGAGTTAATTTCAATTTACTTGCAGTATTTGTTCGTTATTCAGTTTGAAAACTTAGTTTTGACTTGATACTTGTATACTCCTTCTGAAATTCATCAGAAGATCTTCTGTTCGTATAAATTTCGGATCTAACTGAAATATTAAATGCTACTCAATTGTCAATGTATTTTCTACCTGCATCTTCGAATAACTATAAGCCTAATTTTCACTACGGCAGGAAACTCTTGTAAGAATCAAACGACGTTAGGACAGGAGACCTACAGAAAAAGTCGTATAACATGTACTTTATATTTAAATCAATATTTTTGCACTGTACAACTATTAAAACTTCAAAATAAGAATATTTAACTTGAAAATCATTCACAAAAGAAGTAGGCAACCTCTCCTTTGAGAAATCGAATATGTTTTCTCGACTCGAAGCTCTTGCAAAATGTGACATTTTAAATTAGCTTTCCCAAGTGTCACCCCGTCCCCCCCGCCTCCCATCTTGCCACTACTCGTGCAATAGCCGTAGGCCGTCCAGCAACCGTCGCCGTGATTTGCTCCAACCGCCGCACCCCTCCGCAGCCGTTGAAAAATTTGAGCGTACAGGTCAAGCCGCAACTTTCGGGGTTGGGTTGCTAGGCTCCCAGTGTTCGCGTGTCGACCAAGGGATAGATTTTCAGATAATTTGCGTCGTTGCATCAGTTCAACTGACAACCATAAGTCTTCGTAAATCAAATGAGGTACGTCGTCAGTATCGGCGCAGCGTTAATTCTTGTAAGTCTACGTAGAAGGAATTACGCTGCCAGTTGTACTGCAACGATGACGCGACTCATTTAAAAATTTGTTCCGACGGTGGGTTGTCATGAGGGAAGTTTCTGTTCTAAGACAACAGAAAACTCGAGTGGGTTACATGAATCGATTTGATACTCGAGAAAAAATAAATGGATAGCTTTAGAAAAGCGAGATGTAGTCAGTAATGGTAAAATGATCGTTTGAATGGAGGATTTTTTGTTTCTGGTTCAAGTATGAAAACATATATTTAAATGAACAAATGAAACGTTGGAAGAATAAAAATTAAAGTTTTGAAAAGTGATTTATGGAGACAAAGCTAGTATGGAGCAAATCACATGCATGTAAGTGGGAAGAACTTTTTCATGAGTAAGGTTCAAATACGTAAAGATGATGTTTCAGAAAAAGACTTAATTTTACATCCAAATCCACACACAAACAGATGCGCAAAAAAGTTATCGGGAGGCTTCCAGCAACCGTTCCAGCAAACAGATGCTAAAAATGTGACATCGGTCTTTTGAGGTCGGTGAAGCGAGTTCAACAAATAAAATCCAAAACGTTTAATTAAATCGAGATTATAATTATTCTATTTTAATTCATATCTGAAAACAACAATACAAAGTATTAAATAGTAAGCGAACACCAATGAGGAATTTTTGGCCAAGTTTGTGTGCATATTTTGCCTGGCCCCAACAACGCGCGTCGCTGCTCACCGAAGGAAAGCTGTCGTGTTGGCAGTGATTGCAAGAAAATTGATGACCATATTATCTTAAGGTGAAGCGTTAGTCAGTAGCTTTAGTTTCGCCCCCGCAAATATCATAGGTAAATGTACAGATATTCTGTTGCTACATAGCGAAATTCTTGATTTAGAAACTACTGATTTAGCGAAACATTCTCGAACGCTCTTGGATGTACGCCTTGGCAATCAATGTCGTGTTCGTGTACCTCACGATGATTCGTCTTGTTATTTTTTGCAAGGTTGTGCAGTCAGAAGAGACAAATAAATAACGCTTAAAAGGGAAAGAATTAACGTTTTGTGTACATGAATATCAACATAAATTGCTTCTACCTTTGAATAGTTGAATTATCGTATATTGCTCTAAGTCTGATTTTTTAAACAATTTTTCAATTCAACTTTTGAAACAATAAAAAAAAATTGATTAAAGCAGATCCATACAGCCCTACAACTTAAACGACTTTGTTATCACTTCGTAAAATAAAAGTCAGCATAAACTCATGCAGAGAAATGAGAAAATGAACTGTGGTAAAATAGAACGAAGCACGGAGAGAATTGCACGAGATCGTTTTCATTGTCAGAGACAGGGAGACAGAGACCGACCTCCGTCTCGAGAGAGACAGGAAATAAAAGATAAGGCCTGCAGTAAGTCAGCTTGCTGTGCAGTTCAGTAAATAGCTTTGTTGTCTATACAATGAGTAGCCAGTGATGCCTCTGTATAACACTAATATCCATGATACATCCACGTGTCATAATGTGCTCGCAGTGGTGCAGTGGTTAAGGGATCGATCTTGCATGTTGGAGACGAGGGTTCGTATCCCGGCACTGGCGCGGCGATTTTCCCCGTTGGGTATGAGGGAGAGCTCAAGCACAATACCCCACTCAACCCAGGTGTCGGAAATGGGTACCGGCTTCACGGGGGAACCGTCATGGTGTCCTATTTATAGTGTTAGTTATA
This sequence comes from Platorchestia sp. MABIK, assembly GCA_014220935.1. Classification (NCBI taxonomy): domain Eukaryota; kingdom Metazoa; phylum Arthropoda; class Malacostraca; order Amphipoda; family Talitridae; genus Platorchestia; species Platorchestia sp. MABIK. Next base: position 152,405 of record JACJUY010000660.1, read on the forward strand.
AGACATTTGAAAAATCAATGCTTAAGATCATATGTATCAGGCTTGATTGGAAATAAAGCATCCTAAGATGCCGATGTTTTTTTTTTTTTTTACGTGGATTGGGATGGTCTAGAGTACGTCCTCAGACGAGTTGAGGAATCCTGCATACCCTTCTAGAAATGAAAAGTTTCTAAAATTTTTCGAAGAAGGTCACTTTGGCAAGACTTCCTTAAATATAACAACTCTAACAGCATAGAAGAATTCATAATTTGAGCCTTAGTTAAGAACACGGTTTTACATCATGTTGCTCATCTGTGGATCGTTGCTTTTGAAGCATTGAAGTCTCTAAAATCTGATTAAAATATGCACGTTTATTGATGTCATTTGTTTTGCTTTTTTCTCTTAAGTTTTGTACTCAGAATTTGGTTCTAATCTACTCAGTGAAATAGTAAAATAAAATAATGATACAAATAACAGTTCAGATATCCCTCTGATGTAAGTAGGAGTAATAATTTTTAGATCACCGACATAGATGAACAATCATCATTTTTAAGGAAAAACTTTTTCAGCAACATTGATTGATCTTGATGAGAATTTTAATTTCTGCAATTGACATAAACCCACGAAAGTAACATTTTATATGGTTTAACAAAACGAAAAGGGAGTATCAATAAAAACTGGTAACGTGGAAAAAAATATTTTGCGAGAAAGATAAATTACACACTTATAAAAGTGACATCGTAATCAGACAATCTGAAAAATGTACCTTTCAATGAATTTAAAAGTGTTAAAGACCATTATATTAAGCGAGTAAATCTAGCACTAGAATGTTTATTATTTCGATGCAGGAGGAACACAGGTGAAGTACGAGCTATATTTTTATAACTGATTGATTTTTAGGAACTACTACAAATTCGAAAATTCTGCCTGTCGCAAAAATTGCTCTATGGTCTAATTACACTTGTCAACAACCAAAATGCTTCGGAGAGAAAAGTAGCATTTTCCATATAATTTTAGGTTGCTGGTAACAAATATCATGGTTAAAATTGTTTGGTAGCTATACTTTTCGTGATACGCCTACATGTCTCAACACGTTCCTACAGGCTGGCGGACGTGTATAGTACTCACTACGCTCAGTCTCTCTGCCCTCAGTATTGTGCTGGACACTGACAAGAGACGACTCTTCAACCTATTAAAAGCGTCAAGCAAAAAGGCAGAGAGTAGATATGGATTAGAGTTTAAAACATTATGACATATACTGTATATTAAAATAAATTAATCAAATATTGCATGCCTCGTATCTTTGAACCTGTAGCCAATACACGTTTTTCAGCGTGATATTTGGATTCATTGAATGAAAATACATAAGAATCAACTAATATCATTTAAGAAGCACACAACTTTTCAAAATTTGTTGAATAGTGTTACCCCACTTATTAACAGTTAATATACTCTTCTTTTTAAATTAAAATGTAAAAAACTGTATGTTCCCGCTCTCAGAGGATTTAATTCAACCACCATTTACTTCACAAGAAATAACTGTTTCTAAATATTTTTCTTTGATGAAAATATACCCGTCAGAATCGGAAGGTTATTATATCGTACGTTATTAATTCTGAATCAGCTAATTCACACGATAAGGTTTATTTTTCACATTAGAGCTTAGTGGCAGGAAACAAAAATCAAATATCATTTCCCCCACATATAAAAAAAATAGTTCTAAGTCCCCAGGATGTTTGTTATCAAATGAAAAGGCTCTTCAATTTCCTAACTGTATGCAGCTGAAGTGACGACCTCAATTGAGATCGCTATTGAAATGATAGCATCAAATAAGTGTACATATAATGCCATAGTATTGGCTACAAATAAAGATTAAGGTAACAGTCTCAAAAATGTGCCTCAGTCTCTCACCTGATGTGATGGCTTATTCCTATACTGAGTGCTATTAGAAAGCAAACTAATGAACGAGTAAGGAAAATCCATGCAAACCCTAGAGCACACAGGAAACCTTGAGGTAGCGAACACCCTTAAAACTGAGCTAATAAATTTGAATTTTTTTTAATGAGGTTTCATTTCAGAACATATGTGGTAACATTTCATAGCACATATTATTTTTGTTTTTAAATGTTTCATAATAAACCCTAAAAAGAGCGGTTCACCACGGTCGAACTGAAATTCATTTAAAATACCTAATGAACTATGGCAAGTTCTTCCCATTTCCTAAGGGAAGAAACACCAAATTCGTAAATTTCACTTGAAACGCGAAAGCCTTCAACACTAGGTTACGGTGACCTCAAAAATCATCGTGAATCTGTCAAATATATGTCAACGCAAATATACACTCAACACAAATACATAAAAATAGTTATGTGATTGTAGAGCGTGATAAATATTTGGCGGTCATAAGTGGTTATGTATTTACGAAGCAGATGCTAAGAAATTACCCTCTGATAAACTTATTATTTATTTGTTCTACTGGATTTAGAAACGTTGAAATATTGATTCAAATTTACTGATGATGCTGTACTTCCGAGGGCAATGCTTCAATGACGACCGCAACAAAATTGTTATCAATGTAGAATCTTTCGCGACGATATTCTTGATATATTCATCTCCGGGAGAGAATAGCCCGTTTAAATTGTTTTATTTCAACTTCTATACCTTAAGGAAAATATCAGGTAATTTCTGTGTACCTACGTTCTGCGGCATGACCCACGCCGCAACCTGTACCCATTTACCGCCTCCGGTTAGGCACATCCTGAGGCGATGGAAGTGTAGGTCGATCCCGGAGGCAATGGGGATATGAGAAAACAGAACGGAATACAGAGTATCCAGAAATGTCTCAGTACATTCTGTAGATTCGAAGATATTTTCTAATTGCACCCCGTAAGTGATTACTTATGAATGTTAGCAGTCGATTACCAAAATACGATTTATTTGAGCAAATCGAGACAAGCCAATCATATTAAACGTGGAAGAAGAGCAGTCACATTAGCTGTAAATGTCCATTACTGTCATGGCATGCTGAAAGTAGATATTGTGAAGCTCGAAGTCCCACTCCTCCGAGAGATGAATTTATTTTCAAGGCTATACTGGCAAGGCCCTTTCCTATAAAATGAAAAAAATGAGCAAGCTGTTCGAAATGGGCTTTAAAATGTACGGTGAGTTTTGTACAAATTCAAGACGAAAGAGAAATCTTGCATATCGTATGTTAGAGATCACCGATTTTACAAACGCAAAAAATAATTTTCTTCAATCTTTTAACTAGGGCAGCAAAATTCTTACAGGTGTTAAATGTCAAAGAATGAGTGAACAATCGTAATACAGAGAACGATACGAGCATGCCTTATAAAAAATTAATACTACTTCACGTAAGCTCGTACCATCTGTGACGCTTGATAAAATAAATTAACGTGAGGAAGACTGAAAAATTAAAAAATTAAGCCTAGTTCATTCAGTGTTCATCCAATATAATTAAAGACACTAATTCTACTTTAGTAAGATTTTGAAATTCGCTGAGCGAGAAAATCTCCGATGGAAATTAGTAAAGACAGATCCCATCTACGCATACTTTCTTAACGGCCGCTCACAGACATTTTCCCAGAATTACGAAAAGCCGTACGTTTAGCAAAACAATCCTCTCTCTAGCGTACTTTCTAAGGAGATGAATGTTGGTCTTCTAAGTAATATCAATACATATTTATTAAAAGCACTAAAAAGTAGCAATGCTCAAAAAAGTTTTTATAAATACAGGCCTCATTCGTACCATAAGAGGATAGTAAACACTGGCAAGAAATGGAATGAAATGTGAACTGATCAACATTTGCAGTGTAGGATATCTAGAATACAATTAGCTAAAAATGTAGGGATCTCCTTTACTTGGGTCAAATACATCGTACTAAATTGTAAAGCTTTGTTGTATTCTCTTTAGAGTGAATACACGTTATGCCATGATACTGGCGGGAAAGGCTTCAGTTGCAGAAGAAAGTTTCCGGAGAGAAGCTACAACAAAGGGCGGAAACCCAAAACATCAACAAAGAACCGTAAAAGGCTTGGTGGCTAATTGTTAAGGAGGCAGGTAGTTCGTTGGGCGTTGGTGACATTGCTAAGGAAGTGGCACACACTTCATTGAGCACACAACACTGTTTTCACTGCCGGAGTTTAAAGAAAAACGTAAGCCTTATCCTCTACCGGAACTTTACAGCGATCGCGCGCGGCAACTGAAGAAACTGTTCGTCTGCACTAAATCTTGAGCTATAAAGTTTGTGAGTTTCATCTTCATTAAATTTGAAAATATTCTTTACAGACAGTCTGTAGATACATACAAAAGACAGGATTCAATAAAAAATGATTTAGTTGCTCATATCTACGGATGAAAAGCAATAAAACTAAACTAAACTGAATACATTTGTTTTGATTTTCTGTATGAGTTTTTCATTGAAGATGCTCTTCGAATTTAACTAAATCGTCGTAAAGAAACATTAAAAAATTGATGCATTACGTTCTGAGATATATTTCGAGGAACATGATGAGCAAACCAATTGGCCTTACGGTAAAATAAGCTATCAAAGTGAGTCAAGCTATGAGCAGTAATTAATATAAAAAATTGTATCAGTTGTACAAAGAAAATAATTCAAAGAACAGCAAAAAATACCCCATGTAAATAACTGCATTGTTTTCGCGACGCAAAGGACTTTGCGTAGCTTGTATCGAATACAGACGTTGGAGAATTAAACACTCGTGAGCCAAAAAAACTTCCACTACTGCATGACTGCCTCCATCCAGATATTATTTATTCCTAGTTATTTTGCGCTATTCATGTATTTACTTTGCTGCGAGAGTTGTACTAGAAAGACTGTATGTGACTGAGATGACCATCAAATTATGAAATCGCATGGAGTGCTTCTGACGAAATTTGTACGTAATAGAAAGTTGACCTTCACACTCCGGGGCTTGAAAATTGTTTACAGATCATTTTGAAGAATGATAAATTATGGAAGGCACAGCTCATCATTCCATTCTTTTTTATCCATTCTAAGTGAGCATAGTTTCTTTTTTTGAAAATAGGGAAAAGCATTTTTGAAAAAAACCTTGCGAGCGTTTAATCAAAGGTTTAAAATAAATTATTTTAAATGGTATGTTGATACTAAATTACATAATCTTGCACAATGTTCATTTAAGCTTCAAAAACTCACAACTTTCGTACACATTTATACAAATTTAAACCACGAAGTAAAGGAACCTCTTGCACATGCTGTGGTATTTTTTCCAAATGAGGTGCGCACGTACGCATTAGTGAAGAAATAAACGCAGAAAACCAGAACTAAAAAGTTATTTTTCTTTCGTCCTCGGCAGGCGGTGTTTTTGAAGAGACGCAGTCATTAGTTCCAGGCAAAAATATCAGAATGCTAATGCAAAATTCGTTTTTTTCGCGCCTGTCCGCCTACGTTGTGGTCGGCATGTTAGATGAGACGAGGCTATTACTTGTTAAAAAAACACTGAGGTAGAACCCGTTCTTTTCGCACCTGTCTGCCTTACCCAAAAGCCTGACTCGCTCATCTACGTTAATTAGCACACGAGTTTCCGCCTTTCATCATTTTGCTGGAGCGAATTTTGAAGAGTTTTCCGGTTCTTTGTCCGTCGTTGGCTGATCATGCAGGAGAGGAACGCTGGAGTGACACATCAGGACTGGAAAAACTTCTTCCGAGGAGGAGCTTAGGGTTCAGAGGTCATTGAGACAGAGGCAACGGGAAGCTTCGAGTGGCACCTTGTCAACGAGTTTATGTCTCACTGAACGAAACAATTGAAATAAAGACTCAACTTTCCTAAATTAGATTTTGTGGGAAATGAAGATTTTCCACATTGTCCTGCAGCCAAGCCAATCAGTGCTAATGATTTCATCCTAGGTAAGAAAATTCAACACATAAATTATTGAGCGGCTTTGTTGTCGTTCAAAATAATTCAGGGGCAAAAACAGACAGCTTGGAAGATAAGTGTAGAAAATTCAAGGGACATTTATAAAAAGTGATTAGCATTCAAATTTGTAATTTTTAATGTTCTAAATGTTGTACCAACGAGAGTTCTCATTTTCTGTCAACAAAAGTTCTCATTTTTGAGTGGGTCAAATGTGTCGCGTGTTACGGGGAGGGTGGTTTCACGTACATCCCAAAGCTCTTTTTAATTATCAGAGCACGTGAGCAGCATCCCAAAAATTAGCAAAAGTCGCGTGAGTTAACTGAAACTCAACCACCTGACGCTCTCAACTATTTGTAGACGTGCTGTGTCGTGCCTCTTTAACTTATCAGAAATTTCGATGAATTAGACTAAAGAAAAATAACGGTGAGAGATTCATCGCGGAAAAGACAAAGACGAAAAAATAATAGTTAGTGAAAGAACGATACACAGTTAACTGAAAATTTTGTAAGTTTGTCTCCTAAATTAATTGATTGCGAGTGAAATGTATTATACGTTCAGACATGTCCAGTGAATGAAAAGTTAAAGTCAAGAAAAATAGTTCATTTGATACAGGAAAAAATATCCTTAATTTGAAGTTCGTACGATTAGATTGATAGTACACTGCCGCACGATTGTTATTTGTATGAAAGCTGGGAAGGGCAAAATGCATTTTGGCTTTCCCACCCGTTATGGGTTTATATGCAACCATGTCGTCTCTACTCCAATAAAAACACATGTCGAACTAAACAAATTTCCCCCTGATCCTCGGAATTCAAGAGAAAACCACAAGTAAATATGTGAAGATTCCCCATGAACCTCCACTGATGATTTATTTCAGTACAATCAACAATCGGTCACTGAAGCAAGCGCAGAGCAAGTAATAAGTGAAAATTCCCCTAATACTTCTGATGATGATGTAAGTACAATTGACCATCGGTCACTGAAGCAAGCGCAGAGCAGGTAATCAGTGAAGATTCCCCTGATACTTCTGATGATGATGTAAGTACAATTGACCATCGGTCACTAAGCAAGCGCAGAGCAGGTAATCATAGAAGATTCCCCTGATACTTCTGATGATGATGTAAGAACAATAGACCATCGGTCACCGAAGCAAGCATAAAGCAAGTACATGTAGCGGGCTCAGGTGGTCGAACTAGAATTACAGGCAAAATTTCCCACAGCCGCCCGCCATTGTAACAAATTACGTGACCGCTCTTCAGCGGAACAAAGGCCCATTCCCGGCACATCGGCCGGGATCAACTTTCTTCCCATGGGTCAAGTTGTATGCGGGCTGAATCTACACCATTTCCGAACTAGACTATCGAGTTCAAGTTTGTGCTGATGCTATACGGAAATGAGGTTAGTCATTCTTTTCCCCGAGAGTTAAATGCTGTTATTCTATTCGCCCATTTGTTACATGATATGTTTTTAAAGTTTTTCCTCGGATTACTTTCGGATCAATGTATAAAAGCATCTAGGCTATCAAATAAAAAGCCTAAGGAGAAAAATTGAGACTTAAATGAGTAGAACCATTGTAATAGGTAAATGTACAAATGTAGAACATAAAAAATGTGGTATTCGCTGTGCTCGATATTAACAGTTATGCATATCTTGAGTCATTCTATTCTGAGAATAGAATACGACGGCAGGAACTGGCCGTGTGGTCCATTCTCATGCTGCTACTCGAGTCACACGCCTTCACAACCAATCTTGCTCAGGCACCAGAGTAAAATCAAAAGAAAAATAAACGGTTGTTTTCACAGTATTCAATACACAGACTCAAGCACCAGTGCATTCGTGTGCTGGGAAGTGGCGGTTTCACAGATTTTGGGCGTAATAATTTGACAGTTATTTCGCATTGTAAGTATCATAATAGTAAAGCGGTTACTTGTTCTTTTCTTTTGTCGTGGATTGACTCTATTTTTAGATAAAACACTACCAAGTGTATCGTAGGCATTTGAATTTTGACACCACCTTATAAATTTAATTTGATATTTTTTATCATCTCTCTGAAGTTTGAGTCGAGAGTTGGTTTGACAGAGAAGAATATTCAAGATTTCCCATCTACCAGTAGACAAGGTGATTTTTAAACGTAGTAAAATTCTTAATTTTACACTTCGGTAGCTGTTAGTTACAGTTCTCACTACTCTCTCCCGATTCTTGCTATCTCATTGCCATTTTTTTGGAGCTTCATTTGTGGGAGAAATTCTTGGATTTGAATATCTCATTTAATTTACTGTAATTTTTGTATCTCAAATTCAAGGATTTACCGATGTTCGAGAGGATGTAAAACTATGGGATCACCAATTCCTAACAACACGTGTTCATGAAGAGGAATTTAGAGCTGTACACTGATACTAGAAATAATAGGATTAGGTAGTCTATATTAAGCTGGTCCGAAGTCATTCCACCATCTTTTTTAAAAAAAGTGGCAAAATGTCTGATAATTTAATATTTTAACAGTTTTTGTGTAGCTCAATTCCTAAGCAGAAAGGAAATCAAGAAAGTATCATTAACAGCTCACACTTCGTACCTTCACTGTTCAAACTCACATCTAATCATGCGACCCGAATATTAAGCCCCTGTGTGCCTACAAAAGATAAACAAACGCTCTCCTTTTTTTGCAAACGAAGCCCACACGCACACCAGAAGTCTTGCAGCAAGCGCTTGGACATTGATCAGAGTTGGCGTCACGGGATCGTGCCGCGGTTGGGCACAGATTTAAGCTCTTGATTTTAGCAAGGCTCTCAAAGGCCAAGTGCTGAGGCGGCTTTTTAAGGTCATGCTGCCCGGGCTTACTTCTAGCGGCCCAGTTCTTCCAAGGTTTCATTTGAGGCAAGAGAATTGTACGCCGAAATCTGGCAAATCTGAGCTTCAAAGCGGCGCTGCTAAATTTCCGATTCAAAGGCCTCCTTTTTAAGGCGGTGGGCAGTTTATGGAGTGGCCCCATTGTGGAGCTCTATTTAAAGGGTCAAATCGGGCCCGGGGCGGACACGCGGCCTTTAGGCCTAAGGAAAGTCTTGGGAAGACTTCCGAGCGAAGGAAGGGCGTGACTCGCGACCTGGACCTCCGGGGCTCGCTGGGGGAGAGGGGTTGCAAGGAGGCACCGGGGGGGAGAGAGGGGTGAACGTGCGCGGGAGCCTTTGAAGAATGGGTCATTTAAGACGGGCTAATGGCGGAGAAAACGTGTATCCAGAAAAACGGGAGGAAAAGAGTGCTGTAAAGAGACTACGTACTTAGTTCCGAATCTGAATGTCTTCTCAATGCGGAATATGTTTGAGAAGAAAATACGTGAATCAGAGATTCGTATGAGGATACAGTGTATGACTATTCAATTTAGGATGATATTCGCCATCAAGGAAAGATAAACGGGAGCTGTGTGAACATTAGCTGTTTTAGTTGGAATCGTGTCAGAAGACGCAATGCAGGTCGGAGACATGTATGTTCTGACCTTGAAGGCATAGGGGCTGAGAAAGTAGGGAAGTGTAGATAAAGGCAATGCACGTACTGGCGAGTGTCAGTTGATAGCGTCTGTGCAAGTAGAGGCCATATAGGTCTAGGGGTCGAGCATGTATGGGCCATATAGGTCTAGGGGTCGAGCATATATGGGTCTTATAGGTCTAGGGGTCAACCATGTACTGTATGGGCCATATAGGTCTAGGGACCGGTTATGCAAGAGCTGTGTAGATATAGAGTGCGTGCATGTACTGGTCGTGTAGGTATGAACTGTGAACAATTTAGAGTGCGTGTGGTAGTAAGTATGCTATGGAATTAATTTGAGGGTCAAAACGTGAAATGGTGTCCCTCAATCAAATTGCCGCACATTCAATGAGAAGAATTGAAGTAAAACTAAATGAGAAGTAAAAACTGTGATGAAGAGTGATTGTTTTAGTGGTTGAACTGAACAAGGTTTATCATAAATGACAACAACATATGTGAGCGCACCCGATATTGGTACAGTTGGTGCTGTTGCATGGTGCTGCAGTCCGTCCCCACTACTGCTGCACGGTGCTGCAGTCCGTTCCCGTTGCTGCTGCAGTCCGTTCCCGTGGCTGCTGCAGTCCGTTCCCGTTGCTGCTGCACGGTGCTGCAGTTCGTCCCTGGTGCTGCAGTCCGGCACTATTGCCTGTGCCGGAGCAGCTCAAATCAGGGCTGCTAGATGGCGCTTTCCATTGCCAAAAATGTTCAAAATCTAATTTACCGCAAAGCCCACTCAATATTTGGCAATGCAACAGGGTCAAAAATTGATGAGAGGGCATCATGTCTAAAGTTTTAAGAAGAAAAGACTGAATTAATAATTTTTGGGGGAGATAAGATCCATTTTGGAGCCGTTTCTCAAATCAAACTCAAGAGTTATTGTGAGGTCACGAGCGGCATCCCAGTAGCGAGGATAGCTGCAATACCAATAAATCTCATACATTATTTAAAAAGTGAAATTATTGACAATAACAAATTAGGTTTTCATTGTGTAGCTTGAATTGCCTGGATTTGTTAAATTCTAAAAATTCTAAATAATATGAATACGAAGAATCTGCTGCCAAGGTGTACGCACTTATTCACTCGAACGTCCTACGTTTTCTTTCAATAATGGTCCTACTCAGAATGTTAAATTTAAAGCTACATAACACTTATCACTCACCAGATTCATTTCACGTTTAAAAAATATAATGAGACCACTGAATAAAGCTGGGCTTGAAAGCAGTACATGTAGGCAACCTAACATAAACGATTTGACAAAAGAGAAAATCGTCAGCGTACGGTACAATCGTGTAGATCTTCCGAGAAGAAAATTAGTGTACAAGAACAACTATCATGATTTAGAGTCAGAATGAAGCACGATGGTACCTTGGCTCATATAAGACGGAACGAGTGGAGGCAGATGGAAACATCTTTCTTCGTGGACCCTTAATGATCACTTCAATATAACAATCGTGCTGGTTTTTCACATTCAAAGCCTAAAAATAGGGAAAGAATGAGTGGAGTGGAAGCTCAGTAGAAAAGTTCCCCTCTAACCACACGTTTTCTCTCTGTGCTGTAATCAGTAGAGAAGCTTCGCATGCGGAGGTGAAAACACCGCGAGGCCGGACTGGTATCGTACCAGGATCTCCCTCATCCCTAGTGTGCTGCCACAATAGAAGAAATAAGGTAGGGCCAAACCAGTCTTTTTTCGACGACCGTGTGACAATGCTGACGTATTGGCAACGAACCAATATTAGCACTCATATTGCATCTGACAACACTGCTAGCCCCAAAACTGATCCCATTGTTGGCCTAACGACATGTTGCAATAGTGATGTTATAAAGTTTGTTTGAAATAATTCCGTTCCATTGGCTAGCCGAACAAGAGGAGGTGTATTTTCCCTCATAGAAATGACTCTACATTGTTTCCTCTACCGTGGTGATGCTCAGCCTCCCGCGCCCCAGAGAAGACGGAACGCGGCCGGAGGAGCAGGGCGCGGCCGCCACTCGTCATAAATACGGGCCGGCGGTCGTGACACCGGCAACGGTACCGAGCGCCGCTCGGTGGTCGGTCGGCACGAGTTATGCCGTGCGGTTCACTCCTTTGGCGGTGTGGGCATGTTTTTTTTTCTCGAGAAGAACGATGAAATTTTATTTCGGTTTGTTATTCTTCTTATTTTTCAGGAAAAATTATGCCCATAGAACCATTACAGATTTGAACCACAGCGTTTATCGTAATGCCAAATCTAACGGTTTTAACTAACAAAATGATAAGTTTTAAAAAAACACTGATAATTTCGTAATCGTGTTATAAGCGTTGGTAAGGATACAATTTTTAGAAGAAACGCCAAGCAATCGAGCACGAACATACTGCTTGTATTTATTCACCTTAACATGTAGAAAATTCATTGCGACAGATAAGATCAACCTCCACCAGCCGAATGATTACCAGGATTAAGCTGTGGTCTGGTCTGCAGTGACTTTCGAGAACTTAGACAGACTTGGTGGATTAAAAAGAATGTTTTCAAAAGGATACGTTCCTTCAATCAAGATGATGCATGAAATACCCCACTGTGGGACTTTCAAACGCCATATAAATACCAGCCACTCAATAATTGTTGCCAGCGGTTGAACTCGTCCCCATTTCATTCACTTGGGTAAAGTTTGAAACTTCATTATCTTTTTTTTCCACAGAAAGAAATACAGGGTGGTGTTTCTTCCTATGGAAGGTTTCTCGATCATCTCACACGAAAATGAGCGTTCTGAACCACAAGTGTACGGCTATCGAATACCTGCGTACCCTAGCAGGTGTACCTAAGCAATAGCTCCGCGCGTCTTTATGAACCGCTCAGGTTTCTTGGCGTGAGCGTAGCGACACCTGATCAGACATACGAGTACGTGACAAGGCAAAGTAAACTTGTGTGGTCCTGCCACCACACAGGAAATCCAAGTCACTGCTCCAATTTCTTTCTTCTTCGATTGCGCCACCAACTGTGTAGCACAATTGTGTCCACGTTAGGTACAACATTTTTGTGTGAGCAAGCTATTTATGGACTTGATTAAACAGTTATGTAAGTAGGTGTTGTTTACCTAGTTCACTACGTGAGTTTTGCGTTTTTTGTAGTTGAGCACCGAATTTGCAAAAGTGAACGTTCGTTCTCGCGGATATATAGTACGGGTACAGAGAGCAGGGATGTGGTTCGCTGAAATTAAGAATTCAATTTAAGGAAATAGATGCGTATTCCCTGAGATAATTGTCGTTGCGTTTTGGCATTAGTAGTACAACATTTAAATGAGGTTTGAATTTGGCTTCGCGCATCGTGACGTTCAAAGAACTCCGGTGAGAAAAACGAAGCGGATTGACTTGGAGCAGGTACCAGGTTGTCTCCTATGAAATGTTGCAGTTTTCTTTATCAATTATCTGTATATAAGCCTCATTATTTGTATGCATTAGGTTAATAATAAGTTTATTTCATTGCAGATTAAAACTGTATTCAAATATTCAGTTGACTATACTTTGTGATGTCACTACTCCTAATTTTATGGATATGTTGGCAATCGAACAATTTCGAGTCATTTTCTTATTCGAGCACAAGTTGGGAAACTCGGCAGCCGAAGCCTTACGAAACATCAAGCGAGTTTTTGGTTACGACGTTGACACCAGAACTGTTCAAAGATCGTTTCAAAGATTTCGTGCAGGGACCCCACATCTAGAGCTACGGTCCCGAGGAACCGCACTCCTCTAGAGCTACCTACGGTCGACCAGCTGCAAAGTCTGAATTTTGTTGAATAGGTCTAGTCTGAATTTTATTTATTGAATGTTACCATATCCGCCCTATTCTCCTGAACTCTCTCCCCCTGATTATCACTAGATCAAACATTTCAAACTTTTCATCCACGATTGAACGTTCCTAAGTAAAGAAAGGATAGTTGAAGCAGTTAAACAGTTCATTCGGGAAGAAAGTGACAAGTTCTTTGAAGATGGAATATAAGCCTAAAAAAACTTAAGGCGAGGGTTATAGAAAAAGAAGGATCGTATTTTCTTCATAACATACACTTTACTACAATTATTTTCTTTTTTTTTTTAATGCAACATTTTATGTGAGACACCTGTACAATGAAAACCATAGGACCCTTTCGCACCCACAGATTTGTATTACAGCTCAGAAATGATTTAATCCTCATTAAAATAGAGCATAAGATAAAACTTAACGTCAAAAATATTACTGGTGATTTTTTCCGGAGTAATAGGAAAATGAAGGACATTTTTTCCCAACTACCTATTCACTAGAACACGTCATGTATTTTATCGTTGAACTGGCACTACCTTGTATTTGATTTCACGACAAGCATAAATCCAGCTGCGTGTATGACCTCCATGCTACAGATGACAATGACCATCACCCCTGTGGAACTGTGCACAGTGTAAGAAGCATTTCTCGTCGATACGACTCACCATACGCCACGACGACCAACGGTCTCCGCTGTGCGAGGCTAACTTGCTCAGTAACCAAAGCCTGGCTGCGGTGCACCAGCGACACGCTCACGTGAGTGTACAGTCTCACAGCGACCAAATGAACCAAACTCTCCACGGAAACTTGTGGGAATCTTTTTGAGCTCAAGTAGAATTTTTCACTATACGCTCACTCATCTTCAAGAGAAAAAAAGGCGTCTAAAGACAGCGGAGAAAAGAACTCTGCCTTCCACAATTTTCTGTGGAATGACATGATGAAGTCCATGTTGGAGTTTAATGGAAGGACTTGTAATGCTGGAGAACTGAGAGGCTCGAGGCGCTTGGGTGGGGCGGGCTGCCTGCGGGTGCTGGAGTGGGAGCATCCAGGGCGTGAGCATGGGCTGGGAGCAGTGCTGGGATGGCTTGGAGCAGTGCTGGGATAGCTAGGAGCAGTGCTGGGATAGCTAGGAGCAGTGCTAGAAACAGTGATGGGATAGCTAAGAGCAGTGCTGGGACAGCTAGGAGCAATGATGGGATAGCTAGGAGCAGGGCTGGGATAGCTAGGAGCAATGCTGGGATAGCTAATGTTATGCTGAAATGATGATGGTATAGAGCACCACTTGCATAAATAGAAGGCCAGGAGAGAGCTGTCGAAAATTGAATAATAGTTACAAGAAATGCTCTCAGAGTTCCGTTAAATGAAACGGCAGCTAGGAAGACTAATTTAACTCTGAGCTCGAATGAAGACGTTACTTGAAATGCTGGAGTTAAAAATGAAAACTAAGGTTAGCTAGCAAAAAATGATTAGAAAAATGTATTTCAATTCACAGAAATGAGTGAGTAAGTTCGAGGATATCATTCATTCTTTGAAAAAAACGATTATAAGCTCTGTGTTTATTAAACTTGGACGAAAAAAAACGACGAATTTTTGGCGTAGGATGCGCTGACCAAGGACGTTTTTTGGGAGGAATAAAAATAATCGAAACCCAATTAATTAAGAGTCACATTTAATTTTATAAACTTTCACGGTAGCTGATGTGATAGCTGCTATGGTTCTTACTAGTGACCAAGATAGCCTCGGAGTGCAGCCCCGGCGCGCCCCGTTTTTCTCTCCCCCCGGAATCTGGTCGCACAAAGAAGCGCCACATGAAATTGTCAATCTGGCAATTGTGCTCGGCCATTTCGATTTTTTTGTCTCGCCCTTCGCCGGTCGCAAGACATCGACTAACTCACTGAGATCCTTTGTATTTCATTATTTTTTCTCCTCAGTTGTTTTGTGCAGTCGAGCATCGTTCTTGTTTCTTTGTTTGCCATTGTGTCGCGACAAATTCTCTGTTGGGAACGCCAAATCTCATTTTTTTCCGAGATGGGAGGATTTTCTTCAGCGACAACATCTCAGCAGGGCCCCGCAGCGGCCACTTTTTGCGCGGTACTCCCGAAGAAGCTTTTTTTTCGCAGAAATCGATGGTTACACTCGCTAACAAATTTACACTACTCAGCGAGAAGTTTTAGTTAATCCAGATGCTACTCACTGACCTAAGATTGAAATTTACCATCTTCAGCCCTTCGAAAATAATTGCGTTCAAATCGTGTGAATAATTAGTTCATCAACAAAAAGATAAAAACTTACGTGTAGGACTATTATGAAAAAAAAATTTGAGGAGTTTATTTGTTCGTAGTTCCACCCATATTTGAACCTTTGTGTCACCATTGAAGTGGCTACCATACTTTGAGGGAAGATGAAACCTCAGATTTCTGTCCTTTCTATCACGTGCTTTCCTTTCACCACAACTTATGCGGGCTTAACTCAGAGCTACTCGAATGTCCTTTTTTTAGCCGAGAAATTAGTCTTCCTTTCAATTTTTCACTGGAAAAGAATTGAACTTCTTAGACGCGGATCACCATGTACAAAAAATATTCAAACGCTGAGAGAATTTTGAAAAGATTTCTTTTCTCTTAATGATCTAGATTTCTGCTATTACAGATGATATCAAATCATTCGAAATGGCGACCGGGTGAAGATGACGCAAGACATTATTATGTCGAGTTAAAATAAGATGACAACAATTCTAGTTGAGCCAAAAACAGTTAAATCGAATCGAAGGAGGACGACGAGCAATCAAATCAAATTGTAGCAGGAGGACAACCAAGTCGAGTTGAGGCGAAGCGACAGGTAACCAAGTCAAATTGTAGCAGGACGACAACAACCAAGTCGAGTTGAGGCGAAGCGACAGGTAACCAAGTCAAATTGTAGCAGGACGACAACAACCAAGTCGAGTTGAGGCGAAGCGACAGGTAACCAAGTCAAATTGTAGCAGGACGACAACAACCATGTCGAGTTGAGGCGAAGCGACAGGTAACCAAGTCAAATTCTAGCAGGACGACAACAACCAAGTCGAGTTGAGGCGAAGCGACAGGTAACCAAGTCAAATTGTAGCAGGACGACAACAACCAAGTCGAGTTGAGACGAAGCGACAGGTAACCAAGTCAAATTGTAGCAGGACGACAACAACCAAGTCGAGTTGAGGCGAAGCGACAGGTAACCATGTCAAATTGTAACAGGAGGACAACCAAGTCGAGTTGTGACGAAGCTACAGGCAACCAAGTCAAATTGTAGCAGACCCACAACCAAGTCTAGCGAAACGAAGCAACCGAATCAAATTGTAGCAGACCCACAACCAAGTCTAGCAGGAGCGAAGCAACCAAATCAAATTGTAGCAGACCCACAACCAAGTCTAGCAGAAGCGAAGCAACCAAATCAAATTGTAGCAGACCCACAACCAAGTCTAGTAGAAGCGAAGCAACCAAGCGGAGCGACAGCTCAAGAACGACCTCGTCCAGGGCAGACAGAGTATCTCATCTAATGAGTGGCGTCCCAGGCTCATCTCGGTTAATGCGCGCCTGTCTCCCTCGCTAATTCCTGCTTGCAGCTCCGCGCCACGCAGCACCAAGAGCACAGACTTTTCTGCTTTTGCAATAAAGAGGGATGTGGAGTCTCGAGTGTAACCAGGCACAAATTTGCTCAACTCAAAATTGAAAATTACCCAGCCTTTAAGAGGTGCATTACCAGTGAGGCAGTGAATATATGGTTGAAGGCAAGTCAATTGAGTTATCTTTCATGAGATGTCCATGGCTAAATTCTCTTGTGTGGTCTAGGTTGCGCATCACGATTCTGAAGGGAGTAATTTATGTTAGAGTAGAATGAGAAACAGTGCGCACAAATATGATGTGATCGATCATTTGAAAAGGGTGAACGAGAGATTTTCTGAGTTTTGATTGATTCAAATAACTTTGGAAGTCATTGTGCGAGATTGGTAAAAACTATGGAGACGCTATTACTGTATATCATCCAACCAAAATTTATTTTAAGACATACTTAAAAACAGTGAAATAAAAATGTGAATCAACGTGTACGCGTCAGAGGCAGTAGCCTTGAATGAAAATTGCGCACGTGGGTAAGGCAGTAAAAGAAGAATTTTTGAGATTGAGGGCCGTTGTCACGCGTATAGAAAACTATATAAATTTGAGGAAAAGCCATGGGTTAATTGAAAAAAATATCGATGAGAAATTCTAGCAAATGAAATGAAAGTTAGGTTTACAAGAAATTATCTTAAAGCTAGCTCATAGACTTTCATCTCAAACCTCATAGAAATTATATATGTGCTTTGAATGAAGCCTCAAGAAAATATTATGACAACTTTTACTTCTTTCCAGAAACAGCGATTGGAAAAAGTAGACTATCACTCCGATCGGAGGAAGAAAGTTGAATTCTCCACCATAACTTTCTGAATTGAATGTTGTGATATATTTCTAATCTAAAGAAACTCGAAAATATTAGATAGTTAACGACAACCTATCATTTTAGAAGTAAGCCTACAATACGCAAACAAAAGCAGCGGCGGCAACGGAAATGATGGAGCAACACAATTCATAAGTCAGCATGATAAAACATTGTAAAAATGACTTAGCTACCAAACGCTTTGAGTAAACATTTCTTGAAAATAACAAAAACTAGCTCTAATCCTCTTTTCCTATCCTTGTCCCAATTTGTTGCACGGTCTGTGAGAGATTTGCACGGACAATTTATCCTGAAGTGCAAGGCCAACAACCAGCTAATTATGTCGTAAATTTTGATGCCACGAAAATGAAAAAGGACACTAAGATATTAGAATGAAAATACGAACCCAGAAAGAATAAGGATTTTACAGTTTTGCTAATAAAATCTTACCCAACAAACGTGTAAAAAAATTTTGCCTAACGAGCGAAAATACCCTTCTCAGTGATAAGAAAAGCGACATGAAATGAGAGGAGAGCCAAATTTCAGCAAAAGGACAGATGCGCGCAATTCCCCAAGGGCCTCGGCAGCGCAAAACTAAATTGCACCATCTGCCAAAAATTGAGGTTTGCAAGGACGTCTTTCAGAATAGGACAAGTGGAACATTGGCACACTGCTGTGCAATGGTTATTACTCTGTTTTTTCCTATTTAGAACTTCAGAAGTTGGGCTTGTAGCTATGGAGCATGAAAAAAGGTTGGTTGATTGGTTGCTGCGAATGAATGTTGCAGTGTTTCTAAGCCCATTTATGTATTTCTGTATTTACGCTTTATCTTGGAAATTAATGTACAAGCTTGAACTAATGTACCGATCATGATGAGCTGAATTTTCGTTATCACTTTACAAATGAAAATTTTTTCGAATTAAGCTAACCTTCGAGAGCGTAATGGAATAATTAAAACACTGCGCTGCGAGCCCAAACCAGTGACTGTCTTTGGTATGATCTAGCTTAGCAGTTCCCTGTTTTCAACTGAGACTTCGTTTAAATAAGTCGTATTGTAACTGACGAATAAGAACCCTGAAGCAACAATTTCTAAGCTGCTTTTGAAAAAAAGATGAGCCATCACTCACATGACTAAATTTTTGTTACAGTACACCGCAAAAGCGTACAAAATTTCACCAAATTTAGTTCATACAAATGATAAATTCTTTTCGAAGAAAAACTTATTTTACTGTACAGTATGTTGTTTAATGTTGGGAAGAAAATTTCATTTAATTGAAGATTCAAATTATTTGCTCCAAACAAAGACATTTCGAGACAGCGAATTGGCGGCCCCTTCTTAGGGACTATAGGCACTCGGGCTACAAAGTTTCAAAAACCAAATTCCGGTAACGATTTATTCTCCTATTTTAGTTAGTCTGAGATTCCCTAACTACGTGAATGTGAACTGAAAAGAGAAAAGACTATTTGAACTTAAAAAACGGAGAATCAATGCTCAATATGTGTTTACACTCAGTATACCATATCTGAGTAACGAATGAGTAAGTTAGGAATGAAAAGAAAAAAAGACAATGAAGGGATAGCAGAGAAGGTATTTGAGCACTGAAAGAAGCTAAGGGGGCTTGAAACGTAAAAGCACCGAAGTCCATCTGGGGGCGGCAACCCCTGAGCATATGATGGACAAACAAGCTAATCTAAATCCACCGCTTATCCTATCTACCTTGAGAGGGAAGAATCTCATAACCATCGCGTCGTCATTGAGATTCATTTCAAGTAAGTAAACATTTGGAGTCCTCACTTTTGCTGCGCAGAAATGAGGCTAAGCTTTATCATTCAATGAGATCGGTTTACCGCTATTGGCTTAGCAACCTGTACGCTCACGTACGATGTTCTGCTTAATCGAGTGCATTTCAGGTTTATACCATGCTGTATTATCAGTAATTTTTCACATAATTCCTCATTATACTCATCACTGTAAAACAATTATTGATTACAGTCACGGAACGCAATAATTTTAAACAATACTTTATCATTCTTACTAGATATTCTAGAATGTACTAAGAAAAAATATGAAATAGCGCTTTTAAGAGACTCACCGTTGGAATTGGACAAATTTCATAGTTTTACTGTCAAATTTAAGAGACGGCTAGCAGCATGTATATTGATGATCTGTACGTTTCAGTGCACGTGAGCGACTTTGACCCACGAAATCTGTGTAAATAGAACTAATTAAGCATGCAGATGTTAATAGCGCACTCACTAATGAAATTTCAGGAAATACGTTTCTACGCATTTATAGCGTCAAAGCGTCTTTTGAATGTTATTATTTTACTAAAAATTATTTCCATCTATGAGGAGACTTGTTGATCAATTTTTCAATTTATTCATTTGGTTTATCTCGAAGCATCACACGGATTATGTTCGAATAGTGATCTAGAAAGTAACGTTAGTTCGGGGCTGTGTATCAATAAAGCAAAGGAGTCTTATCCAGATTAGCAAAGCACATCTTCTTGATAAATTTTTTCATTCATGTGCCGTTACGGAATTTGAAATAACCTTCGCACGTTCAGGAACGAGAGGTTAAGGGTTCAAGGAACTTTTTTTGCAGTTATGAAACGGAAAATGTTGGGATTATTTCAAGGAGCAAATGCAGCATTTCCCACTATGATTCGTGGCCAGAACCCTTGCTTCGCTGTGCAATTTGTTATTCTACGTCTCACGCTCAGCCCCTACTCACGCTAGGCCCGTCTCACGTTAGGCCTCGTCTCACGCTCAACCCCTACTCACGCTAGGCCCGTCTCACGCTAGGCCTCGTCTCACGCTCAGCCCCTACTCACGCTAGGCCCCGTCTCACGCTCAGCCCCTACTCACGCCAGGCCCCGTCTCACGCTAGGGCCCGTCTCACGCAAGGCCCCGTCTCACGCTAGGCCCGTTTCACGTTAGGCCTCGTCTCACGCTAGGCCCCGTCTCACGCTAGGCCCGTTTCACGACAGGCCTCGTCTCACGCTAGGCCCTGTCTCACGCTGGGCCCAGCCTGGGCCATAACGCCTGGCGCAGAGGTGGCATGCACCAGGACGCTCCCCCCCCACCTGCGTTTGCTTAGCGCCTCTATAAAAATGTTTGCAACGACTGCAGTCAGCGCGGAGAAGTGCTTAACAAACGTAGTTCGCAGATAGTGAGAGTTATTACTATTTTATTGCTGTATGCTACGTTCACAACATTACCAGTAGGAAAACAGAAATCTTGATTTATAGACAACAAAGGATGTTTTTCAAATAGTATGTGCGTCGTTAAAGCATTTTCCGAGCTGCTGTCTTCATGGTCAGTCCCAGCGATAGTACATAAATTGTGCTGGTCGTAAAACTAAAACACACAGTTTGACGCCAACTAATGTAGAGATACACTGATGAACTGGGCTAAGGTATCAGACTATCGAATTCTCAGTGTAACGGCGTTGAACTCACAATCATTGGCAGCGATTGCAGTTTTTCTACAACAATTCATAAGTGAAATGAATGTTTGCTTTTATGTAACTACAAAGAAATAATACGAAATGCGCTGAGCGAATGATCGTTTATTTGGGACCTAACACAAACATTTTACAAGAATCAAATCATGTGAAACAATACATATAGCACATTAAAATTGAGGAGTGAGTTTGGCAGAACTGTTGTGAAGTTCTTAGTGCGTTGTGCAACATCAAGTTTTTTACCTATATTTCGTGCAAGTTTGAGTGACTACCAATATTTTAACCTTTTCACGACAACTAGATGGTCTGAACATTAGTGGTCAGTAATCCCATTAATGAAGTAAAATAAAGCATGGAAACTTGTACCATCTCGAGAACGAGAGCGTATCGTAAGAACGACAGTTGAGCAGTACGGCAGTTACAAGAGGGTTGGCTTATCAGGAGCGTATCTGTAAGAGCTGCACAACTTATCTCGCTCAAAACCCTTCCATGCTCTCTGCTTCTCACGGAAAAATCTTACGCTGACCAGAAAAAACAGGGCTTGATTTTTATACGTTACTGGTCATACCTAATTCAAATGTGCGCTACTTTATTTTCAAGGGAGACTTATAGTTATATATCTCAACGAATACTTACAGTTTTATAGTTACATAGCTTAAAAAATACTTATTATGTACATAGTTGAATATTTATTTAGCCAAATGAATATTCATAGTTCACAAAATACTAGGATTTTACTCTGTGCATTTATTTTAAACGTGAAAGCTTTTAAAAATGATAATTTTGTTTTCATGAAAAAGAGGAAAAGGTTTTTGAATATACAATCAGATTTTGAGTTGAATTACTTAGCAAAATGATAAAAGGAAGCATTTCTGATATCGTTCCATTATTTGAAAATCGATTGAGAGAATTGCAAACGTATTTGACAAAAACAACACGCTTCACTGAAGTGTGCATCCGAGTCAGAGTTCACGAGTCCGTCAATTAGGAGAGAGTTTTCACTCCTTTAGCTCTGCTATAGGATACACTCATAGAAGTCAAGTTGTGCGAATGAGTGCGGTGAACGCTCTCCGGCCGTTGCGATTTAAATTTAAAACAATTGAGGATAGAAAATCAATCAGACACTTTCTTTCATGCACTACCATCTTATTATACTGTCATATCTTTCGCTGAATACTAAAAAGTTATGCAAGCACTCATGTGTTCCAATGAAAGTCACAGCCTTCTCTTCATTAGTGCTTGACGATGACATCGCGTCATCAAAGCAGTAAAATGAAAAAAAAAACATTTATGTTTATTTTGGAATAATATACTGTAAAATTTGCAAATGTGACCAGCTTTAGAAAACATGAAGAAACAAAAACTCGAGCTTCGTTAATGAACATTGAACGGTTGGATTGCCGAGAACATACACATAAGTTTGCGCGCTGACGTTTCATTTGCTGTTAGTAATGTGTGCAATACCTCGAGCACCAGAGCTCGAACTCATTGACAGCACACGGAAAAGCTCTCGTGTTGTAGTACTCGTACATTCAAGCCACGCTATTGGCTTGAGACACAAAGCAACCTTCGTAAAGGTCTGAAGAGCTTTTACTATAAGTGGCTTGAGATTTAGTAGTAGAGTAGCGCAGATAAGACCCTTTGTAATGCTATTGCGCACATACGACAGATAAAGCCCCACTACATGCCGGATTTCTAAATAGTCGTTGGTAAACATGATACGTAATGGAGAGAGTTAGTATCGATGATTTCAAACATTTGCAGGGCGACGTGGTCGTCGGAATATAGGAAATACCTCAGCACGAACAAATTAGGCCACAGTTTTCTCTTTAAGTTTGTGAAGTTCCAGCTCTTTAAATTGCAAATTTTGAACTTTGAGATATCATTTTAGATAGAGCAGATAATGTATGCACTGTACTCGTGTACCATCTGGAAAATTCCGGAGAATGGAAAATTGATATTTTTTAACTGTCCTGAAATGCTTAAACTATGAAAATACCAAAATGATCTTTCATAGCAGTTATGATTCGTTGTCATTGAATTAAGTAAAACAAATTAGAGCCTACTTCACAAATAATTTTTAGCGTAAAATTTACAGTTCCAAATTCCGAGACTACTACTCCATCTAATCGCGGAGTTCACATCCGCACTTGCGACCGAAGCAGCTCTGAAGTTTGCGAGAGCATGGGGGTAAACAGGACAGAGCGCCATGAAAGCAGGACTTGAGTCACTGCATCTGGAGCTCTGCCAGTGGCGCAAGTACTCGCAGGAAAAGATAATACAAATAAAACAGAAAAGCTCTCATAAACCAAAACAAACACGAGAAACTACCGTGACTGCTACAGAGTATGAGCTCTGATGTTGAGCGAAGACGCTATTTTGTGCGTGACGAGATGACACTTCATTATGGGAGCGGATTTGGTGCTAACGACGAGGTCCTTACGACATTTTCTCAGAAAAGTCAGGATTACATTTTAAGATCTTACTGGTTAAGCAAACAATAAATGAATTTGAATAAACCGGGTATTCATTTTACACTCATGATTAAACGTGACAAAATAGGATGGATGTCCATCGAATTGTAAGGCATCCTTTTTCACACTTATTTCCTTATCTCCTTAGATTTTTACGAACATACTTGTTAGATTTGATTTTAATCAACCGGGTATTCATTTTACACTCATAAATTTGGAAAAATATGATGAACGTTCATCAGACTGAAATGCATTAAATTTCCCTTCATTAAAATGTCTTAAAGTCGTTCAATCACAAAGTGTATTCATAGTACTGTTCAATTTGGCCTCATAAAGTAACATATTTTTTAATTGATGTTAAATTTAACGGAAGTTTGCATCTCGACTAGGAAGAGGCTAGAATATTCACACACCAGATGATTGCGAATCAAAAACATCAAAGAAAGACATTTTTAAGCGAAACAGTTGCTTTCAAGAAAAGAAATGCTCAACGAAATTTCAAATTGTATACCATTGAAGCAGATGGGAAACAGTTTGAAAGATCGGAAGTAGGTGTGAAAGCATTTAATAACTTTTATTCGCAACAAAGACGCTTAATTTAAAGCATGCGATGAAGAACAACTGGAAGGAACTTAATGCTCTTCTGGCGACACTACATGCATGTAACAGAGTCAGCCAAAGTTACAGCACGCATCGTTGGGAAAAGCTTGTGAATTTCACCTACAAATGTCTCTTTGAGCGATAATGCCACAAAATTCGTACTCCTTACTGTAAATACTATTGTGGCATCTCACTGCTCAGTTTAGGTGCTTAGTTTTTTATATCAGATTCTACTGAAATATAAAAAAAAAAATACTTTCCGGCCTGATACTAGGAGCTGAAATATTGCTGCTCGTCTAGCAGCATTCATGCGGAAATTCCACCACAAACGATTCAACGAGTTCCCTTTGTTAATTAAAGATATCTCTGCCGCACGTTTTTCTCGAAAATCGGATGATTTTGTCGAAGTAACTACAAAACGGGTCTCATTACTGCATTTGTGAAAGACATTCCCATCCTAGTAGCGAGGAAGGTTATACGAGTAGCTATTGTATTTTCCAGTCCCTCATGCGTATGTCAATATCAAGAAGGGCCCCCATTCGAGGTTGGCTTAACTGATAACTGATTGTGACAACCGATTTGTAAAAGACGATTATGAAAGAGATTGTAACAAACGATTGAGGATACCGAATTTAAATGAATTGTAAGAGTCATTGGGTGAATTTCAATTGTGAACGCAGACTGTAGTTTAAGTGTCGAATGTGAATACCAATTGTGAAACTGATTATCAAATCCGAAAATCGAAACCAATTAAAACCGAGCTATAGAAAAAAATTGCAAAATCTTTCCAAAAATCAACTAGAAAAGTATGACTCTTAAGTCAGATGTTCATAACTTGGGTTCGATCGAACCCCAGGGGTTCAGTGAGTCAGGTTCAGGGGTTCTTCAAATTCAAAACATGCATTCGTTTTGAATTTGAATAAAAAATATATTTTATTTTTCCAACTACGAAGGGTTCGATGAATGCATGTATGGAACTTGTGAGGTTCAGTACCTCCAATAAGGTTAAGAACCACTGCTCTAAGTGTACTACAGACATAATTGGGATGCCAACATAGGCGGTAGTTGTGCGAGAGCGAAAGACTCGCCCCTCGTCGCAACAAAGCAGTCAAGCAAGAGGAGGTCAGAACGCGTCTCTCAACACCTGCGACCACACCTGTAGCTGATAGATCACCGCTGCTGAACAGTTGGTTCTCTGCTATTATCTTGCAACACTCGCCCCTGCTAATTTCTGTCTCTCCATAAGCCACAGAGCAGGCTATTAGCAACTCATTTTACAGCAGAAATGATCATCACTTTAACATTGACTTCCCTCTAGTAAGCTTGAAACGCAGAACATGAAAATGTGTTGTACTACAATGAAAAGGAAATTAGCCCAGTTGCAGTTCTGCTTTGAAGAGAGTGATGAAAAAATGTGAGACGAAGTAATTTTCATAAGGAAGTTAGAGGAATTAATTGTTCAAATCACGTTCATTACTTACTTCCGCATATATTGAGCCTTATTCCTAATCGAGAGACAAAGGAAAAGGAAAAATGGCAGATAAAGCCTATAACTAATTACACATCTAAAATCACCTCAGAAAACTAATGTCACTGATATAGTGACGGGTAGCTAGGGTTACTACTGGTACGAGTTTCCCAACCTCAGCAAGTCCCTTCCCCTCATCATTGCGCACAGCTCTGGAAGCCTACGCATTTCCGGAGAACACCAAATCTCCAAAATACTCTGAAGCACACATCTTTTCAAGGGATGGAGAAAAAGATGAAATGAAATAAAAAGATGATGTAGTTTCTATATTAAGTATCTTAGAAACATCAACACAAACGTAAATACATACTTCAATGAGACACTGCAATAAAAATTCTTTAATTATTGGCGAGAGAACAATCAGGACATTTGCACACTTTCATTCCAGCTCGAGAAATGAGCTGCGGCTGGCACAGCTCTTACCAACGCACTCTCCAGCTCTTGCTTTATTCGACACCAAGGAGCAACAGCGCTCAGCTCTTCACTTCAGAAGGAAAACAAGCTCCAACAAAAGCGGTATTGCCCTAGAGACGCTATTGTGTTTAAGAGTTCACAAAGAGGTCATGGTGTCTAAAGCTTTATCAATGGCTATTGAAGTAGTTGGGTTCGACATCATGACGCTTTTGTGATGGCCACTAAATGAGTTACTCGAGACCTAATGAGAGCACAAAGATAGTTAGTTTTAATGAGCAATTAAGGAGCTTGGTCTCGGTGTGTCGCAAGACTTGCCTCAGCGACGCTTAGGAAAATTGCGCGAGACAACGGTAAAAAATTTCCGAGCTCCAGCGATGCAGGAGCTCATTACGCGGTTGTAGACTGTGAAAGCGTTTCGACATAGATGTTGCATGAAAGATTCATTTAGAATGTTGTTGTAAATATAAGGTAGCTATTGATTGATGCCTCATTAGAAACTTCATTTAAACACGATGAATGATATACACGAAAACATGAAAAAACAAGTAATCCGAGTTAAAATAAGATGAGAACAACTTGGACCCGTAGAACCGTAAATAATTATTATTGATTTGCTACATTTATGGTTTATCCTCAGTTTTCACTCCGTTGAGCTATAATTACGGAGAAACTAAGTAGCGCGTGGCACTATAGGGGACGAAAAATTTGGGTTCCTTGGTTGCCACAGCCCCCTACACTGGCGAAGGAAAACGTCAGCATCTTGACAAGACGAAAAGGTGAAATAAAGAATAAAAACAACACTTATGCCGGAGGTAGGCTCTCACTACTTCGGTCTCCCTCACGAGAGAGACAGAGAAGTTCAACATGAAAAATAAAACCAACCTATTAACACATCTAAACCCACAGCAGACTCCTCCAGTAAGTGTTGTTCATTCGGTGACAGGTAGTTAGGGAAAGTAAATAATTTAACTCACTGATTTTAACCGTAAGAGTTCCCGCTGATGATCAGAAAGTTGAGGCGACAGGCACGTGCATGTTAACACTTGCTGTCCAGGCTGCAAGAGTGCAAAAAGACCATGGAAAACCCTACGCACATAATTTCTGTTATCAAGTGAGAGCTAGTGCAATGGTTGACCTTGAGCGCAGTCACTTCACTAAGTTATTGCTTTGGTGTTGAAAACCAATTATATTCTTTGCGTTATCTAATGAGTGGATGTTCAAACTTACGATACTTTCCTAATTGCGATGGGAATTTAGTTTCTGAGCAAACTCAACAGTATTTACTCGTTTAAAATCACAAAGAAAGTTAGGAGTGTTATGTCTAGTAAATCGTTTTTGCTGTCTTTCGTACAAACTTTCAATGAAAACCACGCTCAATTTACAAGCTTTGTTACTCGTGTTGATGCTGAGATATTCTAGCAGAACTTTCAAGCAGCACAAAAGTCATCTTTCTTGACCGAAGGGTAGCCTCTGACGGCGATGCCAGCTTTGCGCAGCAGGCAAGCTACAAGCACGAGGATTTATATACTTTTTCCCACAGAATTAGTGCGTTCCTGAGTTCATTGGATGGTAGAACATATGACCTGCAGGTGTTATTTCCAGAGGACAAAAGAGGAAGCTGTGATAGAACTGCAATAATCATTCCTCAAGGTGAACTCTTTCATGCAGAAATAAGATAGTTATAACATAAATTCGATGTCAAATCAAATGACTAATGATCGTATAGAATTAAAATGAGGTTATACTGTAATACATGTTACCATTAGTTTTACATTTTATAATCATATTGCTTCACAAGCAATCAAAATCAATGCAAAATTGATGGTAAACTTATGGGTAGACCTGTTCTAAACAGCAGTGATATTAAAATGACATTAATATCCGTACAGCTGACTACATTTTCTGATAGTTGAGCATCAATACAAACAAGTATGGCATGAAAGAATTCAGAATAGGGGACGCTTTTAGAGCACTGATTTAAGGGGAGATTGAATGACATATAAATACTTTTGAATTTATGGCAGTATTTTTGGGTTGCTTGGTTACTTGATTGGCACCATTCAGGTTCTGCATTTAGTAATTAGATGGGTAAAACTAAACTTCATGCTCCAGTAATGAGGAAGGGCAATATTCAACTTACTTTTTACCACCACTTTTAGTATATCTTAGGGAGGAATTAGCGATCTTCTTCGTCTAACATATCGTGTTTTTTTCTTCACGTTATGTGGTGGAACCGGTCTGCTACAAATGAGCAGCTAACGAATGATATTCACAATTGCTTGAGCAGCTAATTTTTTCTACATCATTTAAAAAACATTAAAATATTTCTATTAATTTTGAATTGTTTTCATCGTCGTTATAAGTGCGATCAGCAACCAATTTCAGGATGAAACTTAATCATAAAAACAATCTGACCCTCCGGGGCACAGGACCGGGGTCTAGCAATGTATAGAATGCAGCTGCGTAAGTTTTTTGGTCGAAGAATTAGAGAAAAACATGCTTGTTTTTTGACGCAGTTTAATTTTTTATCTCATTGATTCGAATCCCGTTGTAATAACATTCAGGTGTCATTGATGGCTGAATGGATCTTTGAACTCACATCCAGGTGCGATGCCATGTCTTTTCTAGCAGTGCAAATGGTGCTAGTAATCACCACCGAGGTTACTGTTCACGTAATAAAAGAAGTGTGGTGTTTCAGTTGACCTACATAGGTGGCTTAACTCAGGGTTGGATTTTCGAACAATTTACGTCGTAGTAGCAGAAGATCGAGCCGCGTAAGTCCATTTCAAAAAACTAACCCTGCCTGTTGTTCCAATACGAGAAATTAAGTTATTTGACTACCCGGCACTAGACCGATCAAGTTTTCATGTCTTTCGTCGATGGCTGCGAGAACTTGAGAACTCCCAGACCGCCATCTCAGTGGCAAAGAAATAATAACCGTTTCTGAACTGTTAATGAGCAGGAGACCTAGACGCACGTGCGCCGTAATGTTCACATGTTGCTCAAGTGGAGCGCTCGTATATTGTAGTTCAAGTGGCAAAATCATTGCCGTTAAAAACATCTAGTGATTTCAGTGATAAGACGAGCTAAACTTTATCAACGGAATTCTGAGAAATATAGTAAGGGATTTACACCTTAAGAGCACACTCGACGTTTAGATAAAACTGAGGAGCTTATTATTTGAAAATAATCGGGATGTGTTTTGCAATTATTTTAGTAATTAGGAGCTAGAACACTGATATGAGAGCTGCTCGAAACTTGAGATCAGTGAGAGAAGAACGTGTCAAGAATGGTTTCAAACTTGAGTGCTTTCGAGAGGTTGAAGATAAGAGGATAAAATTAAAATGTTTCACAGTTTCCTGCTTCGCTCTCCCCTGAGTCATGATGCGAGGGCCTGATAACAACACACTTAAACTTATGGAGATACATATATTTTGGCCTAATTTCAAAACTGTGATAAGCCGTGATGACTTGAGTTTAGCCGTTGCAGAAGTCATAAAAGAGAACTGCCGCTGTAAAATCATAGACTGATTTCGAAACTGACTTGCATTCAAATGTCAGAAGAGTTTAGGAGCGCTTCCCATTGCAGCTACATGCAGTAAGCCAAGCTTGATGACGACGAAGTGAGCGTCATGGTTAAACGTTTCCTATTATTTAGGAATCCGAATGTTTATACTGTAGAAAATTTCATGTTCCGATTATTGTAAAATGTTTAAATGAATGATTGAATATTCTTACTACGCCTTATTAACACGCTATTAGTCAAAAATGACAATAATCGATATTTTCCTTATATAAATCTTTCAGACGTGGATAAAAAATAAATATATCATCTTAATAGTACCTGCGATTAAAATCTTCTTGTTTTGGGCATTGGTGAAACTTGCATCAGAGATACTGTCAATACGCATCCTTAATGGCGTCACAGACACACGAAACAACTAACCAACAAGCCAAGTAAAACTGTTTATTATTATATAGTGAATGTCGTTCGTCGCATTCAATAAATCGGTTGAGCATGAAGCGAGACGAGGTGGGGGAAAGGGATGTTGAAATAAGTTGAGCCAGTGGAATCAAACAATCACGAGCTGCCGTAAAGATATTTACAGAAATTAATTTAAATGAAAACTCAAATGAAATTTCGTCTAAGAAGTGACAACTAAAGAGTAACACATTAGATTCATTCGACATCAAACAATAAAAAGCCTTCTATCGTGAAAATATCATCCGCTAAAATTATTTTAATTGACATGAAATACTTATCTGAAAACGATAACTTAAGCATTACACATAAATTTAAATTTTAGCCTTGAAGTTAATATTCATGAACATAATCATAGGTGCTTTGAGTAAGTCATTTCTATGGTCCGTTGACCGCGCCTGCATCTAAGAAAATGGGGAGAGATGATTGCCTTTTTTCACTCATAGGTTAGCTAAATACAGGTGAATCCCAGTCTAACTTTTGATTAATTGATTATAAGTTAGTTTCAGCTTACCACAACAAAGATGTTTAAAGAGAGAAGGATGAAGGTACCATTTAGCATAGAGTTACGAGAACGCGAAATTTTTTCCACAAGACATATGTTCCTGTACAGGATCTTCTGCGCATAGAAACAGTAAGTTGCAAAGGTATGTTAAGAAATGATATAAGAGTTAAAAAAGAAAGTCAGAAGTGCCAAAAAACAGGACAGCAGTGAACCGAAAAAAGACGGTCCTTAACCAAATAAAAAATTATTTCAACAAAAAGAAGGCCTGCCTAACTCTCAGCTCTGTTCTTAACAGTTTCACCCTGGGAGCTCTACCCATAGACAAAACAGTTGTATCCTCCTGAGGGGATTACATGACGTTATCTGTAACTCTCCAAACAAAAAGAGATAATTTGATATTTCACCAGAGCAGTGAATGGAACTGTATGTTTACCCAGCTGTATCTTGGGCAAGCTATAAAACTTCAATATAAATAGTTCAATATTCTAGCCCTTTGTCAGTCATACTCCTTTAGCTACGCGACTTACCTCGAATTGATCTCGCTATTTTTTCAAATGATTCATCTATTTTGCACCTTGAAACTTCTAAGTCTTCGTAGCGCGAATCTGGGTGAACACAATACTGAAACATCATGTAATCTCTTGTCATTTTAGATCAATTTCAGAATATTCTTTTGATTTTAAGTGAAAAATTTAAATCAAATAGTACGCGTTTTTCCGGTGATCGAAAATGAAGTGACAAGAACATAGCTGAGTGATGTTCAAAGGGGTCGCCGTCAAACAAATTATCGTGAAAAACAATAGTGTTGTGGAAATGCGCGGTGCATAAATCTTTGAAATCCAGATGAAAATTGTCACGTGGGTGGGTCGTTGAGGTGCCGAATTTAAAATAGTACTCTCAGTGTGCGGTGCATTTGAGCCAAGACACTTCTGTCAAAACCGTTTATAGGCGATCAGATAAGGTTGCTTTGAAGGTTCCGCTTATTGATTTACCCTCTTCGGACCACAAGGGTGCTCGTCTTGCGACGGCTCAGCTTTTTGAAGACGTGGAACACTGGCACCGCGCTTGGGAGGTGTGAATGAAGACTTTTATGAACTCTCAAGTAAGGGCAATGTTTGCTCGTAATCTGTTGGTGTGTAGTGGGTGGCTCTGGTGCATAGGTCGTCGAATGTATAGCGGTCGAGGGTTCCTCGTTACTGCCCGGTGACGTGAATATTTTACGTCTTGGAAGGAATCACTTAGATAAGCAGATATTGTTGCATGCTTGTTAGTGAAATAAATGCTATTTGACAACATATACGCCTTAAATGATTAAAATAGTTTATCTTGCTATTTCATTTTTATTACGGTTGCTACGGCTCCCTGATGAATTCAATGCTGTTTTACAATTAAGGTGAAAAAATAAATTTTTATCACAAAAAACGCAGCATTCATTTTTCTATCTGCATAGCTTATTAATTGAAAAGCCCTAAAAATGCGCTGGAAAAATACACAGCAAGTAGTTATGACTTCTTTAAAAAATTATTTATTTGAGTTTTTAGACACTCCGTGGCTTATTTTTAGTGGCAAATTTTAAACAGAGCACATATCCTTTACATTAGAAGAAAAGTTGACGAAATCTTTAATTTATGCTAGAATGCTAGCATCAAGTGCTTAGAATAAAACGTAACAGAAACATAATATAAAAGCGTAGACTGGAAGATGGATCCATTCAACGAAAATGTGAGCGTGAGCTTGATGTTAACTAGTATGAGAATATTCTTGCGGGTCAAAGTTAACATAGCCTGAAATACTGAACATTGCGTACACAGCACTACTGATAGGAGCTTACATTTTATGGCGAACTGATAGGTTTTCTGATTGACGATTCCAAATTGGCAACGCTACATTAAGCTAAGGTTATAAAATCGGCAAGATCACTGCTATCGTCGCTACGTCGGACGTTTCTGTGAAGTGGTTTTTTGACGAGCCTGTGAGGGTGGGAGGACGCACCTCAGCTCCACTCAGCAATGTGAGTGTGAACACCACTAGTGATGTCTCCTCAATAGCATGGCTAGGATTGCATTGGGCACACTTGAGCCAAAACGCGATATAGCCGAGCATTGCAAACGGAGACGGTGCATTTAATGGTCCTTCTTAGCCCACGGAAGTCCTTTTATCCTTCGAGGCTTATGAGCAAATTACAAAACACATCATTGCTGAGCGTTGTAGATCGATGTAATGCATTTACTGATACTTTTCAGCCTACAGAAGTATTTCTATCCTCTAAGGCTCAAGAAAATCTCAAATGGAACTCTTAATTCAAATCTACGCATCAGAGAGCTTTGATGCTGCATCGTTATCAAGCATAATTGGCTAATCAATGTGTGTATCGCAACGGGAAAATTTTGTGAAAATTTGAATGCTGTGCGCGAGACTCCACTCCACAATTTTTTATGGAGTTTGCCAAATAATTTTTTGTCCTTTCATTAAAAACATTGTTTGCTCAATTGTTTAAAACTTCAACTAAAACTTGTTATCATTTTCAAAACGGAGAACCGCAAATTTTTCTTCTTATCTACAAAGGTATCTCTACCATATGTGTTCTTCTATCTAGACATGTAAAAGTAAAATTTACTCCTGTTGTACATAAAAATACGTATAACAGCAAAATTTTCAACACCTTTTACAACTAATCAAATTCAGTGCCATTTACACGGAAAAAATCTCACTTGTCTCATTTTTCTCACGTGGGCGAATATGCACCAACGGTATTTTTTGGTCAAGGTAGAAGTGTGAGTTATTTCATTTAGGGCGCGTATAGGTTACGTCTCGCTGAATAGATTATTTTATACCTTTATTATTTTATCAAGAAAATTTTTATTTCGTTTTGTTGCTAGCTTGCCACGGTGATTTAGTCACAGGATCCAGCTCGAGATTTTGTTGAAATGAAAACGTTAAAATTGCAATGTTAATCTTCTAGAGACGTAAAGATTCCGTTATATACTTCAATGAGGAACGTTTAGTTCCCAAAACTCTTCCTGAGGAATAGCCCCCGATCGATTCACCTTCAGAGGAGCGCAGGAACCCTACCTATCTCTGGAGGAGCAGCATTAATTTGATGCGTGCAGTTGAACTTTCCCTAACCTCAGGGATTTTCTGAAAGAAGACGACAATCGCTAGGAAATGATGTTATCAGCTTTTACGTAATTATTTCTCACAAAAATATTTTTCAATATGTTGCTTACTTCCTAAGGAGATCTTCTCTCAGGATGGAGCTAAAAATCTATATTTAAAACAGATATTTCAAATCATCCAACTACCTACCTGACAAGCGCATTTTGTGAGCAAATCCATCACTCCGATAATAGAGCGTAGACAACATTACATGCGAGCGTCTGAGAGGAAGAATATACAGTCGATCCATGAGTTACAACAACACGACATCGTCAAGTATGCGAAGCCCAACTTATCCCAATCAATATTAGCTACAAGTATTGAAGTTAGACGATGCTTAATTGGTTCAGGTAGTGAATGACGGGCTAATTTTCATGCATGCTTTAAGGTGCACTTGAAATGATGCATAATTCGTACCATGACAGGCTGGGTCAACCAGAGCACTTAGCTGGGGTAGGCAAGACGTCAACTGCATAAGTGGCGGGCGTTATCGGCCTGCTTGAGTTGCACACTGGGGTTTTAACAAAACGCCATGAAGAGTGGCGGTTCATTACGAACTTCGGATTCAAGAAAGATCTACGAGCCACAGCTATCAGCTCACGGCACTTGTTTCTGGCTATCATAGCACGGATACGGCGCAACGGGGCCTTACTCGTGATATTGCATGCAAGAAGATCCTTAATAGAGTTGACGGGCTTTAAAACGATTGCTATTTTGTCGCGTAAACTTTCTAAGCGCTCAGCGGTAACACGCGCAGCTCTAATTTTGCTATTAAAGAATGAATACGGTGTGACTTGGTAACCTGAACAAAACAAATTATAGCAAGTTTCTGTTTTTGAATAGCAATTAATTTATGCTGATTGAAATTGATTTAAAGCTCATTGTAACTCAAAAATGGTGAAATTACTTGAAAAAATTTGAAGTGAACAGACGTAGAGCATTTAAAGTACACAGAATACGTGACTTTCAGAGAGGTGTTTTCATGAAAATCGATATGGGACAAATGAAGGCGGTGTACAGAGTCGTTGGAATTCTTCAGTACGTTGAACTTCTGATGACGTTTCACAGAATCTCAATAACAGTTACGAGAGAAACAAATCCCGTTTTAAAAGCATACATGCTAATTATTAAACTGTGTAACTTCAATGCTTAGAAGGAAACACTATTATTTGTAAAGTTACAGAGCTAAAAATCGAAAGATTCATATATTTAACGAGTAAATCCTTCAATTCCACTGGCAAATTTCCTCTTTTTCCATGATCGCAATGACTTAGAAAGAGAAGTGCAGTACTCTATGAAGCTGAAAACGATCCAGAGGACTTCTATTCTTATTGTATACCTAAAATCATGAATATCATTCCATTCAAGGATTAATGTACATATTATCACTATTTCATAGGTAATTCTCTAGAATACTTGCGGTTCGAGACATACCCGTCTCAAAGCAGACTTTTGAGCAGTAACCTAGTGTTTGGGCACTTTAAAAATTTTGGAAATTAAAGAGAACGTAAAGAAGAAAGAGTTATTTCGTTTTTGCGGTGGTCAGCTTCTCACAAAGAAGGATGATGTTAAACGGAAGCAACATTTAATTTCAAGAAAATGGTCACGACTGCTCTTACTAAACTTGGCGCTCACCCCTCAAAGTTTCTTTAAAAATTGTGTCGTCTTCTAAAAAATGAACTTTATGATATACTATAAGTACTTTCTCTTGTGAAATGCGTACAGATATTTCTTGCTGTATCTCCTGAGAATCATTAAATGCCTATAACTCTCTGATGGGCAGTTCCATTCAGTACACCGCTCTAGGGACGTCTGTATGTACAACGAAATGGTGAGTTAATTATGAAACAGCTAATTTCTGGCCACTGGTATTTCATTTTCCGACGTAGAACTGCATTTTACATAAATGAAAGGTAGTAGAACTAAACCCACAACTGACTCATGAAATAAACAATGCTCACTCCATTGTAAATAACGATAGCTTCAGTGGGGGAGCAAGTCATGCTGATAGTGCCAACGTTCTTCATGAGTGCCCCTCTTAGAATTTACTCCAGGTGCACGAGAAAGAGCATCCAGACACCAACAATTCTTTTACACAGCATGAGACTTTGATCGTGTGTGCATATACTCTGATGAGCGCTGAGTCCTCCATCATTCGCTGAGGAAAAATTCCTTTTAGGACATTTCCTTTAATGTGGCGGCTTAATTTCCAGCTCTAAAATAACACTTTTTGGTCGATCTACACCTATGATTTTGTGACCAGGAATGTGCTTGCTCGAGAGAATGATAAACGTATTTCTAGGAAAGTACGATGAGAAACCTACTCCTGAGAATCACATCAATCGGGAGCCCACGAATGTATTGCGTAGGAATGATAGTGGATATATCAGAGTTTCTAAAGAGGTTCCCTGATAAAAAAGCATAGAACCGCTCGAGGACAACTATCAGACGGCTTTATCTTATTGCTATCGACGTTTCATCGAGAAGAAATCGGTCTCTCGATAACCTTCTCATATGAACCCATTGTTCTGAAGAGGAACACAGCTTTGAAAAGGATTTATCAGCATCTATCACCGAGCACAATGAGCCTTCGAAAAGTCATCGAGTGCTGTTCTTTATATTTCTGTATCAGCAATACTTTGGTGTCCTAGTACGCTTCTCCAGTCCTTTGTCTTTTTAAAGTGAGTGCAACTTTGCTATTCAGTGCTCGAACAACCTATAATTTTGCAAAGGATGTCGAGGATCAAGGGAAGAAATAATAAAAAGTATTACCTATGTGAATTTGGGTAGGAAGTGTGAGTTTTCAAGATGAACGGTTTTATTTGTATTATTTCTGTCTTTCTGCCATTCTATATACGCTTCCTAATTTTTTCCCAATTTTAATTTTCAGGTTCGCCTATTGGACAAAATTTACGAGCACAATTTTGTTCACAGCTAGTGAGCTGGAGTACGGATTTTGTTGATATCTAACAGTGATACGCGGGATGAGAACGAGTGGGAATCACTTCTTTAAAATAAAAATATTGCATTCAAAGAATAGATCTTAACAGACCGTGTATGCAGAGTCAATCTAGGAGAACGAGGAAGTTAGTTTTGATTTAAAGTTGAAAATTTTCTTGACCAATCGCTTGAGAAAATATTTTTGTACTGCACCTTTTTCATTAACGTCTACCAGCCCTATCCCATAGTAAAATCTTTCCTAAAAGTTAGCTGTTCGCTCCAACCGATTTCGGCGCAACTCTGTCACTGCCAGTCCGGCAGTCTCCCTAACTGCATTAGTGGAGATCAGCATTGCTGGATTGGCCTTTTCCTGGCCAAATTTTTAAATTTGACTTTTTAAGAACAAAATTTGGCTGTAAAAATCACTCAATATATTGAAATCGTAAAGGGTTGAGAGATGGTGTGCAATTGTTAGAGAAAAGTTTCCGTTTTAAAAAGGCCAGCTTTGAAATTGAAGTCAGAAAAAGGGTCATCTGGTAACACTGCCTTCGACCAGCATCCGGCTCGTGGGATGTATAAATATTTGGACTTGGGAGTACTGAGCTAAATTTAGATTAGTCAGCGATGCGGAGTCTTAGTGACTGTACGGTGTTCGCCTAGGAGTAACTTTTAATGTTCATCATTAATTTGAAAATAGTTTAGCTTAACGGTCAACCCCACATGAGGTGGTCAGTTGCAACGAGCCTCCCTTTGAAAAAAGACCTTTTATATTGCGCTCTGTCTTGTCGTTATTGCCATCCTCCAACACCTGTACAGTGACAGAGCACTGAGCTAGTGTCAGCGATTTGGATCTTATTGAAGCCAGTTAAAACTACGGGAATCATTTTCTCGTAACAACTGACCGAGGAAGGAAGCCGTCCATTATGCAAATCATTTCCTAAAAAACCAATCTTATCGTCAAAAAAAAAAAATTTCCCAAGCGATTAGAATTGCTTCAGTAGCACTTGTACTTCATTGTATGAGGAGCTTTTGCATCCTCTTTAACAAGCTTCAGTAATTAATTCATCTTGAGTCTCCAGTTGAACTTTCCACATCCACTGCTGAACTAACATTGCAATTAGGTCTGCCGAATTTTCTCTGTGTCCGGCTTACTAAGCTTACTAGAAAACTTTGTGCGGACACGTGAAAAGAACCTTTGAACGACATAAATATTAAAAGTACCACGAATTATCTCTTTTTGATTCATCATTTTTCTTTATTTTATATTGGATATCAAGCACCGAAAAGAAATGAGTACACGTTAGATTAAATTAAATGTTAATGCAAGCCTCCCTAAGCACCACAAATGTTTTCAAAAGAGAGGACTGAGGCCGGCTCCATTTAGAATGAAGTTAAGAGAGAGGGGAATCTATGCACAATATGTGTCCTTTTACCCTGGGCACAGAAACAGCGCAAGTTTGAAATAATTTCATGAATGAAATTGGATGAAAGTGTAAGAAGAAAGTAATTGGTACTGAAATAATGGACAGCAGTGAACCGAAAAAATTATCCGTAACACAGCCAAAAAAGCTATTTCATTTCAACAAAAGGAAGGCCTGCTTAACCTTTTGCTCGAGACCTCAAACTTTCCACCCCCTGAAGCGCTTTTTCCCATGGGCACAATAATTATATACCTTGACGGGCTTGACGGATTGTTTCACATCGCCTAGATTAATAATTAAGATTTATCGTCGGTGGACTAAGATTGAAAACGACAGTAGCATCCTGGCTAAATGTAATAACACATAGGGTGGCCCGGAAGAAACTGACCCTTTTAATTTGCAAATAAAATGAAACAATGAATAATAGGGGGCTAAATTTGTTTCATTCGAAGGAAAAACAACTTTATAGTTTCGTATGATTTGATTATCGAAAAATAAAAAAAACACTACTCTCTCTTCGTGTGATACGTAATAACTGCTTCTACTGTGTTTGGGCCATTCTATTTTGAGAATGGAATGGTGGCACAACAGAAACAATTATTAGTGAAAGAAATCTAACTATGATAAGAGACTTTGCTATTCCAGAAATTGATAGACAGGACTTATCTAACACTTGGTTTCAACAAGGAGCCACAGCCCATAAAATAAGAGAAACAATGACGTTGTTGAGAGGGTACTTTCTATATTAATAGCTTTCACGCTTTAATAACATTTCTTTGCCTCTCGTTCTCCAGATTTGTCCCTGCCTGGGTTTTGGTAGACATTTCAATACGACGAGGAGGCATTTTATGATTCTTGGCTCTTTACGTGCTTAAGTTAGAGCTTTCGAGCCCCCTTATACTTCCAAAAGACACAGGATGTTACTCACAAGACCTTTTTAAAGAGTTTTATAATAATTAAGAAACAAGTATATTGGAAACCACGTTCTGCTAACAAACAAGCGTTGCATCTCAAGTTTTGTAATATATTGAGTCTTATAATCACCATTAGTCACCCCAACACAAGATTAGTTTTAGACCCCGTCCTCAGAACCTAATAGAGAATCCAAAGATGATGCACTCCACAGAGTTGCACGACCGAAGCAAGTAGGACAAACAGCGACCAGGCATCAGCTGCAGAACAAGCTCCTTCAGGTGTCGACTACAATGCCGGCTACAAAACACAGACTTACAAGCAGCACAAAACTAAAAGGAAACTAACTGGTATGTCACAGCCTTCAACAAAAGTGAACTCCCAAAAAAGGAAACTTTTAGTTACCAGAGTCAGAGGACACCAGCGAGAGCAGTGAGGACAGAGGCGCTTATCAGGAGGTTATGAGGCATGGCTAGCAGAAGTGAATTCTAGTTGCGGTAATACGGAAGAAGGCCATTTGGAAAATCTTTCACAGTCCCATGCAATTTTTCTCGTGGGTCTACCTTGCAACGAATTTGTGGAACAAAACGAACTAATTAGAAGAACTTAAAATCAGCATCTATTATGAAATAGCTCAACTCTCGTCTGATGCACTGAGAAACGTTATGGAAACGTGAAAGAAAAGAGTTCTAAGTTGTGAAAACAAACGTTATCATCATTTAAAGGACATGGTATTGAAAATAATATAGGGGTAGTATATTTAGAAAATACTGTGATTTTGCATTGAACAAGTACAAACATCATAGCATTCACAGTTTTTGTTACATAATCAAATTAAAAGGGTTAGCTATTTCTGGGCTTCCTTGTGTAAGAACGCTTAAAAATTAACAAATTATAAATAAACTGTCAAAATACAATACGTAAAGTAAAAATCCTTTCCTTTTGAAATTAAACACAACTAGCTTGATATTAGATTGTAGCTTCTACAGGACGTGATTGAGTAGGCCTAACTGCGTTATTATTAAGCCATCAGTAATAGGAGACCGACAACACTGGCTCCTGACGGACAATAAGCCGGACTCGGTGAGGCAGACACAGCGCGCATAACGCAGACGTGTTAGGGTTGATTGCGAGATGACGTGAGCAATGAAACACATGATTGGGAAAGTTCGGACTCCAACGTTGTATGGAGCTTGTCTCTCGTGTGAATGAATGCATCCCAGCTGAAGCAAAAGCGTGGAACTTCTCGTCGCTAATACATTTGGGGGAACAAAAATACTGTTTTGCACAAGTGAGATTTGCCGTTTATTATACTGTGGGGAGGCCACATGCATGAAGCTCTGACAGTTTAAAACTCATTATGAGCAAAGAAAAATAAAAAAATTTATCTCAAAAAGGTAATACGAAAACTACAACATGGTCGGTTTTAAATTTTATTAACTTAAAAGGTCATTAAATCTAATTCTAATAGATGGTAGTATCACAAATAAGGATGCTAATATCTGTGAGCATTGTTTAAGCAACTGAAACAAGCGAGAAGAAAACGTTGAGACGTTGATACAGAAACACTTTGAAGGACGTGGCCTCCACATGGATATATATGAGCCCGCATAATTATACAGTGATGGTCAATGTTATTTTAAGCATGATGAGGAAAAATAAACTACGGTGCTTGTAAAACAAAAGGTTATTGTTTCGTGATTTGATCCTAGGAATATGACGTAGAGTAATTGATCGACGTGATTATGCTCACCGCATCATTCCCACATTATACCGTCAGAAATGACTTT
Organism: Platorchestia sp. MABIK; assembly: GCA_014220935.1. Taxonomy (NCBI): domain Eukaryota; kingdom Metazoa; phylum Arthropoda; class Malacostraca; order Amphipoda; family Talitridae; genus Platorchestia; species Platorchestia sp. MABIK. Next base: position 193,217 of record JACJUY010000660.1, read on the forward strand.
TGAGTAATAAAAAGGTTTGGCAAATATAATTAACGAAACGCAATTACGGAACGCACAGCACAGCACACACATCTAGAAGAAACAAACAAAAAATTACGGTGAAATAAATTTCAGCGCTTGCGTATAATACCATGGGAGAAGATGTAGGATGGGAAAATGGTTCAATAATACCAAGCTCTAGATTTCAATTTTTTTAAACATTCACTAGCCTATTTTTACTTGGAAACATAACCATAAGACGCGTTCAGGTGTAGCGATAAATCTCATTTTAAAGCAGTATGTTATCACTGGCTCATAATCATTTCCCATTATTAAATTTCATTATATAATATATTCATTATGTAATATTACATATTTTATTATTATATTTAATCGTGACATTTCACATGATATTTCTCATAATCATCTTATTTCAAAGCTAATTTTACGCACCGAAATACCTGAGCAATAACTGATTCATTAATTAATACTCATTGATTGTAAAGCGTTAAATGCATGCAATCGCTAAGATTTTAGTTTTCAGTTATTTTGCGATAAAATGAATATCTCCATTCATTAAATTTGAGTCTGTATTGCTCGCGCATGCGAGCAAGAGATGTCTCAAATTATATTAAAAACCCAAAATTTAATGAATTAAAGATGTAAAATAAAATATCAAATTTGTCATGTGTAAGAAATAAAAAAAAAAAAATGAAAAAACAAACACTCATGTTCGTATTTCATTTTCAGGTTCGTATTTCAAGTTGAGAAGTCTCATTTTTATTTATTGTTGTGTTCATAATTTTATATTATTTGATGATAAATCGTTACATTTGTTTATTGTTAGTGCTCGGAGGCACTTTCCATATGATGAAATTAGGCGTTTACAGGTTTGTCGTAATTCTTCGTCTATTCTTGAATGCCTGGTGTTTTCGAATTTGGTAAACTCGTTAAAATTCCTTGATTGTTTTGATTTTTCAGTGCTCATCGAATATATTTGAATGAGCAAACATTTATTTTCTGTTTATTTCATCATTCGCGGGTTAGATTTACAGTTTGTTTAAGGTCGTTCTTCTCTTAAAGCGTCTACTTGCGATTATGGAATGAACACTTTCCACTGGGTATGAAATTCTTCTCTAAAATTTCATGACGTATGTCCCCGCAACCACCTTTCCTTAGCATAATTCAACTGATGAGAAATACCTTGCCTAGAATGATTGTAACTAAAATCTGGACGTAGTGGAGAAACGCTCTACGTCATGAATGAACAAGCGTGCGCTATTGCATTCATCTACAGACTGACATTGCACACTATTGGTATTTTCTGGTTTAGCATCCTGCAAAATTAAAAGTTGATGTGAATGACATTGTAGTAGAGGCGGGGAAACGCGGAACTCGAATGACTTTGAATTACTCACGATGTGGCTAGCTTATATTTGTCTTTGAGTTCTCTGACCAAGAGTATAGTTACTGAAGCTTAGGTGAAGAGCAGTCCGCTACATAGAGACAAAACTCTGGTAGTGACACATTCGGATGTTTATATTTTAGTTCAGAATAATTACCATGCTCACCCACCGTAGATGTACCGTCTAGTATTATTGTGAGTTACGCTTCTTATGAATTTGCATTTTTGCTGAAGCGATTTTGTTAAATGTCCAACCAAATATATTTATTCTTTTTAATATTTCTTGATTTTCATCGCAATCGCTCCCGTGGTCATTAGTAATTATCATCATAAGGAAATATGACCATCGACAATGCGGGTTTGGCATCAAATTGTGGTCGTACACAATGACAAACACACAGTGGGTTCAGAAGGAGGAAATGCTACCGTTGTGATATCTTTACGAACGTAGTGATTGAGCGAAGCTGATTTTTGAATCGCGTGCCACAAGCGAGCACGCACCAGCACGGCGGCACGTGCCCGTCCACAAATAAAGGCTGTTCATTATGCGGGCAGTAATAGAATAATGATGTAGGCAGATTGAATGATGACTGCTGTACGTACCGGGTCTCCGCTCAGCACACCATCAGTCAACATATATAGTCAACTTGGCCACCAAAAGTAAGGAAATGTCGAAGTTTTCAGGTTTAAGTTTTGAGAAATATTCCAAGTTCAAGTTTTGAGAAATTTTCTGGTTCATGTATTCCGAAACTATCATGTTCATGTACGGGAATCTTTCAAAATTTGTGAGATGTAAAACTTGTGAAATTGTTAAGCGTTTCAAATTCGAGGATTGAGAAACTTTTTCCTAATTAAAACTTGAGGAACAGCTTAATTTCTGAATTTCAGTAATTGCAGAACTTCTCAAACTAGGTATTTTTAATATTTGTAGTTCGATATTGTATGTATTTTTCATTCATAAATTGTACAGGTTTCCATTCATTTATTGCAAAACTTTTGAAATTCTTGATCAATTATTCCAAATTCATGCGCCAATTAACTTTGGGGCTTCGTTTACATAAAATAAAACAGTGTTTATGTAGGAAACCAATGCATGCACTATTTCCTTTGACTGCGGTGATTGCTGAAGAAATAAACAAACACAGTTGTACAAACACAAGAAGAGCAATGTTGACTGGAGGTTTGTTCGTTCAAATAACTAATTACTCTCAGATAAAAAATGAAAAGTGATCTTTTGATCGAAATTCAGTGTTTGTAGCCTATGTGTTTGTAGCATTTATTATGAAATAGCTCAACTCTCGTTTGATGCACTGAGAAACGTTATGGAAACGTTTAATAAAAGAATTCTAAGTTGTGAAAACAAACGTTATCATCATATAAAGGACATGGTATTGAAAATAATATAGAGGTAGTAAACTTTGAAAATATTTTTATTTTGCAAAGAACAAGTACAAACATCATAGCATTCCCAGTTTTTGTCCCAGTTTGAGAACAGGAAATGATAGGTGGTGAATGGGCTGCATCGCCTTTATCGTTTGAGGGGCCAATAAGGTGGTGGAGGGATAATGATTTGATCAACATGCCAGAAATTAAATCGACTCACAACTTCGGAAAGTTATTAAGTTCAGTTTGACGATAGTTTGCAAGGCAAAGCAGATCGTTCTTTAGCTCTGAAGTGATGAATGAGCGACGTGACAGCGCTTGCTTCATTGTTGTGGACAGTGTCAGCTCTGGAGGAGAGAACACATTCATCATCATCATCATTTATTCATTATCATCAACACATTCATCATCATCATCATTCATTCATCATAAAGTTGATGTTTCAGTAGTTGAGAATAATTTCAAGTATCTACGAGATAAATGAGTGAAATTTTTTCGTAATCTTTCATGCTGCAATATCAAAATGATGTAACTGTTGTACCATACAAAGTAAGACGTAAAATTTAATTTGATTTGCACACTGTGTGTCAAATTATTAGCGAGATAAAACTTTCTCAATTATGTCAATAATAAGAGCACAAATATTAATGAAATTTCCTGGGATTCTCGAAGCTCAGGACTTAGGCATGCCGTGAAAAATTGTACAGATACACGGGATTTTAACGAACTGACTTAAATCAAGGTGTTCAAAAAGCTTATTATTAATAATGAGGAGTTCTAATTTGTGTTTAATGTGAGTCGTAAGTGTACTTTGACCGATTGAGGTAGGGGCTTTATTATCCCTGAATTGGAAAAAGTAAAAATATAGTGAAAGTAACTGAGATAAGTAGATGTCATCTAACTGTGAATGAAAAAATAAGCAGACACAGCTATGCAAACACAAGTAGAGCAATGTTGATGGGAACTTCTACTAAGGCACGTTAGAGGGATGATGCACGTCAATCAGGAATTGTTTCTCGCTTTTCTCTACTATTAATTACGCGCAAAGCTATGAAAAGTCCTAGGTTGACATTTGGAGAAATTTTCAACTGCGTTGGATCGACATGTGTTACAAAGTACTCGTGATCTGAAGAGTAGTGAGTGATTAAGACCGGTTAAAGCCTCTGTTAATAAAAATTTGCCTGCAAAATCGACTAAAATGGGCAAAGGACAACATTAAAGTCGATTTTTATAAAGTCTTGTTCACCGACGAAACGCGCGCCCTGATGAGAACAGCAAAGGATAGGTGGTGAATGGGCGGCATCGCCTTTATCGTTTGAGGAGCCAATAAGGTGGGTGGAGGGATAATGATTAGAGCTGGGATTATCTGAGTAACTTTAGTTGGCCCGTGGAAATTACCACATGGTATTAAAATAACTTCCAATGCATACATAGCTTTCTTGCGAGCATCTTAAAGTGTTGTTGAAGAGATAGTGGGTAACAATCAGATGAAATATTATTTCCATGCAAGATAATGCCCAGTTGCCTACAGCTCATTAAATTATTGAGTATCTACAGAAACGAGTAATGTTGGATTTGAAAGATAAAGTAGCCTGCATATTCCTCGCATTCAAACCCAGTAAAAAACCTACGGAGCATTATGAAAAAACGGCATAACGCAAATAAGCATCAATTCACGACAAAAAATGAGTTGTGGGAGGCCCTTGATAACATATCACGGGGAATAACGGAAGTTAGAATCCTGAAATTAACAAATTCCATGGATGGACAATTTATTCAAGTCATTTCTGAGAGGGGAATGTATACTTCATGGGAATGCTCGTCATGCAGACGTTCATTTCAATTACAAGTGTTGCTCATTTATTAATTTCTTATTCAATTCGACTCGTATGTTCAATGTTCAAGTAACATCTCTGGCTATTCAGAATGAATACGATAATTCATTACCAGCCGTGCTATACAGTATGCACATGTCAGGGGTACTAACATTCCCGGAAATTTAGAAAAATTTAGCCATGAATTTTTCATATCATTAAGAAAATATTAGCTCGTTAATAATTGGATACGTTAACTTTTAATATAAATATACATATGGGGAAATTTCATTGCAATCACAATGCAAATGAAAGGTACTGCAATTTGCTGCACAGAGAAGAAAAATTAGTTGCTAGAGAGGACGTAAGTTCATTTATGATCATTTCGCGAATGTTTCCGTGAGTGAGAAACTGTGACTTATTTCCCTTTGGTAAAGTTGACAAATCGATTATTAATTAATGGATATATATAGGTGAAATGGTAAATTTTTACTCAAAGATTTGACGATATCTAGAGACGTAATTTAACGTGGAGCATTTGAATTTAAGTTGTACACTGACGTTTAAAATTGAGATGCCAAATTTTCAGCATGTATTAAGAGACGCTGAATTAAGCAGTGATGCGATCGGAAACTGGTATTAATCTCACGCACTCTTTGTGAGCAGAAGTTGGATGTTCTCTTCAGTTTAATTATCTGAACTTCTGAGCACACCGACAATTACGGAAGGAATTCATCCGTATCAGCACAACAGCTAGGCAGCCCCGGGTGGCTTACCTGCGACTCTCTCTCATTTTGAACAATTCTCTCTAAATTCAGATGTGCTTTTCAACCCTTGATTTCAAATTGACGTGAAGAATCAGTGTCGTTTCCCAGCTTGCGGTGAATGAAGTGCTATTACTGTATATTGACCATCCATAAAAATTACACCGAATCAAAAAATTGTAAATTTCAATATGCCAGAAATAAAATCGACTCACAACTTCGGAAAGTTATTGAGTTCAGTTTGACGATAGTTTGCAAGGCAAAGTAGATCGTTCTTTAGCTCTGAAGTGATGAATGAGCGACGTGACAGCGCTTGCTTCATTGTTGTGGACAGTGTCAGCTCTGGAGGAGAGAACACATTCATCATCATCATCATTTATTCATTATCATCAACACATTCATCATCATCATCGTTTATTCATTATCATCAACACATTCATCATCATCATCGTTTATTTATTATCATCAACACATTCATCATCATCATTCATCCATCAACATCATTTATTCATTATCATCAACACATTCATCATCATCATTCATTCATCATCATCATTCATTCATCATCATTATTCATTCATCGTCATCAACACATTCATCGTCATCATTCATTCATCATTCGTCCCTCCTCATTTACCAACTAATGTTGCTTTCAAATAAGATTCCTCTCTTGTGCCAGTGATAAACTCCACGCCGTTAAAATCTTCCCGTAAACTTTCAATGACCATGCATGACATTTGCCCCTTCCGACCATGCAATAGCAAATCTCTACATTCCCCATTTAAGTAAGGTGATGCAGCTAAATATGGAGAACAAACTCTCACCACTTACGATTTTCTCGACCACAAGTTATTTAAACTTGGAATTATGCCACACCATTACGCTAAGAACTTGCCAAGCGAGATAAATATGAGCTGTTAATTAACAACACCCCACCGACACTCCCACCGAGCCCAGGTGAGGTAAGCTGTTGACGTCACCTCAGGTGATGTAATGCTGTAGAGGCCCAGCGCCCAACCCAGAAGCTGGTAGCACAGAGTTGCTTTACTACATTTTCTTCGGGCCAAACTCCTTAAGTTTTGTTTTTATTAAGTGAAATTAACATCAAACGCCACTTAATATCTCGCAATGATACCTTGAGGTCACATGAAGAGTTTCCATTGTGGTTAAATTGCGTTCGTAAAATTCCAAAACTTGAGGATTTTGATCATAAAAAAGGCCAATCTGGCATCCCTGCGGAGGCATCGACCTCATATGCTGCCAGTGTGAATATAACATGGTAAATATTCCTCGCAGTTGACCACGATCAAGGTTATGGAAAGAAATATGAAACGAGAGTAAAGCTGCAGAATAGTAAGATCGAGGAAATATGTTCCGAAAACGAAGCAACCTCCTAAAAGGTCAGAGCGGGAGTATCAAAATGAAATATGAAACAAAAGTAAAGCCACAGAAAAGTCCGATCGAGAAAATTTGTTGTAAAAACAAAGCAACCAACCTTCAAGAAGGCATGAGCGGGTGTCTCAAGCGAGGCAGTTGGCAAACATAAATGAAAATATATTTAGCATCCTCATTATACCAGGCTGCGTTATGAAGCTCTATGACCTGTGCCTGAAATGACTGACAGAATTTGTGGTTGCGCACGACTTTTAATTTCAACGGTCGTGGCCTATTCGGACATACGCAAGAACGTTAGGTAAGTCATGCAGTTCCAGAGGAGGCTAGATTTCATGCTCAGTGATGAGGGTGTTGGGCTATAAAAGCTATGGCAATTGTCATTGCGACTGTTGAGTTCAGCAGAGAGATGGGATGGAAGGAATTATTCTATCAAGGTTATGGTATGTTTTCGTTTTTCAATATTGTGTTGATAGAATAGATTGTTTTTGCTTGATCTGTATGAAGAAAAATACTGAACAGAGCACATGTTAGACTCACTGAACTGTGATTTGACGCTAGGTAAATATCGCTAAGCAAGTATTGTTGGACGCTAAGTGTTCACAACGTCGCGCTTGAACGTGGGTGACAATCAACAAGCTGATAATCCTTTCAACAATTCCGCCGCAAACTGAGGTTAGCAATGAAATCTAAATCCAGGAGAAAACGTAGCGATTAATAAATTCCTCTGGAAAAAAATTTTCCTCTTATGTAAATTTCCTCCACTTTTCATTGTCATCTTATGACTAATACAAGTCGGTCAATATTACTCGTCACACAGACTTAAATGTTCGAGTCATATAACATCGTCTTATTTGTGTCTCAACTCATACATATAAAAATTTGTCCGAGTTATTCAACTTATACGATGCTTGATTTAAGTTATAAACAAGTGGGTGTAACTGTTACCCGTATAACTTGAACTTCGCAAAAGATGTTGGACAACTCGAAGTTTGACTGTAGAGACAAATGCACCTACCGTCGGCACATCTTCACAGAATATCGAAGTTTATCGAAGTTTTCCTAGGCTCACTTACGTGCATGAATCTAGGTAAATTCGATCGTAAATGTTATTTGTGAAACATGCGGAGCTGATTTATCATGCTGCAGCTGCATCGTCAGCTTTGTTTGAGCATTAAGATTGTTAGATAGGACGGGATATTTATACTAAAAAAGTTTCATTGTTATTTTCTTGAAAATGTTGAAACTTTTGAGAGGCAAATAATTCACAATGTTCCTGACCAAATACTCAGAAAAAAGAAAAGATGGAAAAACAGTCTATTTTCAATGAAAAAAATACAAAAATCTCGTTGGCTTTTAAAATGTCTGAACATAAAGATCCTTACTTGATATACACATATTGCAATTACCATGTTAAAAGTTTAAGTGAATGATTGAGAGAGACGCATGTAAAATGGCATTGCTTTCGTTGCGATACTCTAAGTTTGATACCACAAATAAATGCAAGCAATAGAAAGCATAACATCGGTGAAGCATTGTTGAAAACACTTATGTTACGGCGCACTTGCATTGAAATATTAGCTTAGGAACTTGTCATATCAGGGATTAATGTTGAAAGTAAACTGTGTGGATTTAACCAATTCGGCATTTAAGACTATGAGGTCGACATTCACAACAATCTTTTCACTTTTAGGTTTCAACTAGTATGACAAATAGCGGGCTGGGCGAAAATGAAATTTCTTACCGCAAAACCAGCTTATGATATTTATTAAAAAAATAATGCTAGCGCAAAAGAGTTCACCGGACTCAAAAACATGAAAAGGAATTGTAGGACAATATTAACCAAAACATTTATGGCATAGTTGAAGCAGTTCGTGAAATTAACTACCCAAATAATGCTGTCATAACATACTCACGAGCGCCTGAAGTGAGAAATGGTCGTACGAGGTCAACAATAACATTATCCGACATGAATAAGAAAAGAAAACACTTAATGGCCCGTGAAGTTAGTGCATAAGATGAATTACATCGCTTTTTAAAATGTCTAAATATGAAGGTCCCTAGTTGATAAATAGATATGGGTGTCATAACAGTCCATGTCAATGCTTGTACAAGAGACTGAGAGAAAGCCATAAAATGTATTCTCATAGTGAGCTATTCTAAGTTTAATGATGTTTATAAATGAATGTATTTAAAGAAATATAAAAGTAAACATAAATGGGTTAAACACTTTTGAGATCAAGTTACAGCAAGAGCGTTATGTTCTTTGGATCGATTTCACCGTCTATTTTTTCTGTGATATTAAGCCGAGCATCTTGAGTGCTAGTGTTCCTCCTATAGACGTATTGATTTCGATGAAGTAAATTTGATTCATCCAAGTGAGATGACAGTTGATTTGTTATCACTTTCTCTAATATTTCGGACAGCACAGATAAAAGACTTATGGACCTCTAGTTTGATGCTGTATTATTATCACCAGTTTTATGCACCGGTCTAATTATGGAGTGCTTCCATTGGACAGGGAACTTATTGGTTGCCATTGATTTATTAATTTTCAATCGAATCATTGGTGCTGTGACTGGGAAGGTGTCCTTGATAAATTGAAGGCTGATGCCATCATGTCCGACTGCCTTTGTGTTTTTCAATGCGTATAAATTTTTTTTGCAACTCTGGTAAATTACCAGGACGTTGTGGCCACCACCTGACACCTGCCCCTGCAGATGCAGTAGGGCACGGGGTTTTAACTGAAGGTTGATTTCGATTGATTTTATGTTCTTCATTGTATGTAAATTAGATCACTTCCCTTTGAAAACAATATGTTGAAATCAGTAGTTGTTTCGAAGGGATTTTCAGAATTGCTGATGCCGTATAAATGTTTATATTGGACACCCTCGCTAGTGATTTCCTACGTTCGTTTCCAGTTATTTTTTACTGTTAATAGTTCTTGGTGAAACTGAGTTTGTCTTGCTTCCTTGATTTTTATCCGAATAATTTTTTCATGTTCCTTATATCTCTTGAGAAAAATACTGCTTGATTATTTTTTACTATCGCAGGTACGTGTTCTTTATTCTGCTCAGCTCTGTAATTTCGTTTGTCATACAAAAACAGTGTGTTTGGCTTAGTTTTTATTTGGTGCGGTAAGGTGCACATTCATGAAGGGGTGATATAAAATTTTCATTCAAGATTGAAACTTATACATCAGAATCAACAAATTTCATTGTGTTTTGAAATTCGGTGAACATGATATAGTTCTGCTGAGTAGTGACTTTTCAAATGATATGCCATATAACTGTAATTTCTTCTTTCATTTTCACTTTTAATTTGAGATTCTTTAGAGTGGTGGTCGGATACAAAGGGTGATATTGCTGTACTGAGTATTGACGCAAGATTATTTGTGATTGCAAGATTGAGGAGAGTTTTAGAGACTTTTGTAGCTAAACGAGTTCGTCTTTGACCATTTGAGATAGCCTTAGTGCGAGTTCATTAGAGTAATCATATAAAATGACTTCACGATTGAACTTACTAACTAAAGCTAACTAGCTAAAATTCTTAAAAAAGTATGGCTACAATGAGAACACGCGCTTTACTTCATGAGAAAAATCTGATCAGAGAGTGACCTTATCCCAATAACAAGGCAGAAGGGCTACAGGGGAAAATACAGTCAACGTCTCTAACTCTAAACGAACAGGAACTATTATCGATGTTTACAACCAGGGTTGCTGACCCTAGTTTTGTGAGTGATACTGCAGCAATGGCGTGCGCTGGAACTCGAACACTTGTGTCAGGCACCTGTTGATACCTCTGTTCTTATATGTCAACCATTGAGCATGAGAACATGCTTCATTACCGTGCCAAATGGATTAAATTAGATCTCGTTAATACGACAAAAGTAATGAACAAGCTAATTCTGATGCAAAAAAAAGTGGGTGCTTCCAGTAAAAAATACATAAAACTTAACTTTTCGTGAAAGCAGACGACATCTTAGAACTAAAGAAAAATACTCGTGTGTTTGGGGCAAGCAACATTTTGGATTTTTCAACTACTTGCTAAGTTCAACCTTAATATTGCAAAGAAATGTGTAATTTTGTTCTTTTCCTATTATATCATTTCATTCTAGAGCAAATTCAGGTAGCTTGACATCGGGACAAGTTTGGCTATTTTAAACTTGTGTTGGATATATTGGGCAATGCTTTGAGAAGCAAAAAGTCAAGTGCCACAGCTGAACGATTGATCTCCAAGGAAAAAGACCGCTCAAATAACTGACATTGATGATACTTCCAACTCCAGCATGTTATTTAATCATAGCCACGGTGCCATAATCATAGCCACATGATTATATAGCCATAATCATAGCCACGGTGAATTCATCAAAATTAAATTGGTAGACTGATTTCTAAGCGTTTAATTTTCTAGCGGGTGTTACACCTTTCGTCATGATATCGGATAAACAAAAGTGCTTCAGAAATTAACTAGATGACCATGAATGAAACGATATTAGAATAAAATATTTAAATGCTCATGGAAAGGACAGAATTAAAAACGATTATTCCAGATTCTTATGTTGAATTGAATGATTTTTAACCGAAGAAGAATAAACGTAACTACCTCACGGAAAAATCCCAAATATCCCTCACGAAACTTCGAGCTTGCCAGTACATGAGCCGTCGTTGAGATGCAAATTTTGAGTGAAGATTGACCTGACGAATTACTGTGATAAGTTAGTTTAGGCCTTCCTAAACACAACAAAGATGTTCCAAAGAACGGAGAGAGGTAGACGCAATTCAGTAAGGAGCTAAAGCAATGAGAAATCTTTGCACAAGTTGTGCACCGGATAAAGAAACGGCGAGATTGAAAGATTTTCAGAAAACATGAAAGTTGAATAAGAAGGTTATAGGAGTTGAAAAGAACAACAGTGAACAGAAGAAAATGAACCGTAACAAAACAAAACAACCCTATTCTTTTTAGTAAAGAGGAAGTCATGCATAACGCTCAGCTCGGGACCTCTCGTTTTCCCCTGAGAATGCTAATTCTCATAAATACATTCGTTACATCCCCTCAGGGGATTGACGGGACTAAACAATGCTGTGTGGCCACTTCGAAACTGACTACGTTGACGAAGTCTGAACAGGGCTTGTTGTCGACACGAAAACTGTCATTGACTTGGCCAGGTAGATAAAATGATGAAACTAAACAATTGAATGGAGACTTTAAATTTGCCATTTGTAATGATTTACGATTCAGATACCCTACGTCGTGTTTAAATAAACGTTACGAAGAAGGGAGCGTT